>JAADXF010000708.1:0-12904 GCA_023337575.1 Pythium chondricola | reverse complement strand
TTCATGAATCTGAAATCTGAAGACTGGATCGGTGCATACAAACACGTGCAGCCGTTCGAAGACGAGTACAGTTCGATGATCAAGGAGGGAGCGGAGTCAGAGATCCCGATAGACGAGCCAACTGAACAAGAAGCAGATCCAAGGTGGCTGGAGGTGTGGACTCTCTAATATGATTTCATACAGTGCATATGAATATACAGGTATTCGTTTTTGAAGATTTTGTAAGTTTCATTGAAAACTACAGTGGGGTCAGCCACAGATCTGATCTGAACGGACTGGTTGAAACAAAATTGGAAGCCGAAAAAAAAGGCGAGCCAGTCAATCGAAAGCTGCTGAAGAACCAGCTGACAAAAATAGAAACCGTGCCATTGGTTGTAAAGACAAAAACGAGCTCGTTCGATTGGTGTAAAAAACGACTCTGTCGTGTTTGTGCTCCCGATGCTATGGGGCTGTGAAACCCGTGTCCGATAACTCGCTGCCAGGATAATACGTGGAGCCAATGCAGCGCTTTCATGTCATGTGCTCAGATTTTCTTATCTTATCTTTGTTAAAAAGATATGGTATCCAAACTGATCTCGTGTCCGATCCCGTGCTGCCAGGATAATATCCTGCACGGCGACGATATCAGAGTGTACCTCTTATTTCAACATCGATGGAAACAGCCTGGCCGGTTCTTCTCGCCATTGGGGGTTGGTTGATTATGCAGTGCAAACCGCAGTGATCCGACTCATCCAGCGTGTGAGCCTCAGATACGGTGTGGTGTGCTTGGCAGAGGCAGTGCTTGGAAAAAATAATAAAATATTGTGAAATCCACCTTTCCGTAAAAACTGGTATTGGGCCCGTAATTACGGTATTGAGGTCTTGGGACGCCCCATTCTAAACGCTCGGAACCACCAACTTCAGAAGTGCCCCACCTCCACCCGATTCACGCGTCCTGCTTGACTTTGGCAGACAATAGCAGGTGATGTCACTTCCATTTACGATGACCAGCAAGCAAGTGTGCGCCTTCTTCTTTAACGACCTCGGCGAGGGTCAGTTGGCGTGCAAGAAGTGCGGCCAGACCCGCAAGCAAGCCCCAGGAACGGGGTACACTAATCTCATGGGTCATCTCAACCACAAGCACCAGGGCTTCATGGAGGAGTTCGCTGAGTGGGAGCGCTCGGCCTCGCGCTCGCTCGACACGTTCGGCTTCGTCGATGAGACCACGAGCAACATGTACCTCTGGTTGAACTGGATTGTGGAATGGAACCTCCCTGTCTGTGAGGTTGAGAACCCGACAACACGCAGCGTCGTCGTCAAGATGCAGCCAATGACTAGCCGTACTCTCAAGACCTACATGCTCCATGTCGCTAGCCGTGTGGGTTCGTCCATCTCAGCGGAGATGGGCCGATCCTTCGGTGTGATGTTTGACGGTTCGACGAACAATACGATCCATTTCCTCGGTGTTTACGGTGTCTATATGAAGGGCGACAAGCGGTGCCAGCGGCTTCTTGCCGTGTCTCCGATGCAAGGCGGCCAAACTGCTGATGAGCATGTTGCTTTCCTCGCGCGCACCTTGCGTCTGTCCGACAAGGATTTGGACATGATTCGGTTCCTCGTCGCAGATAACTGCCCAACCAATCAGTGCATCGCAACTCAGCTTGGCGTCCTTCTGATTGGCTGCGCCACCGGTTCAATCTCGCTGTGAACTGCGTTATCAGTGAGTATCAGGACCAGGTGAATCAGATCCAGAATCTGATGAAAAGTCTGCGCCATGTGAGCAATGCTGCCGCGTTGGCTCGTGCTACCGATTTGAAGCCCCTCAAGGCGAATGCGACGCGTTGGTCGTCTGTCTACAAGGATGGTCCAGCGCTACGTCGACATCCGCGATGCCATCGTGACGGTCGAAGCCGTCGAAGATCTCGTGTCGCGCGGCCCAGCTCACCGCCGTGTCCTCGCGCTCCTTTCCAAGCTCCAGGAGCTCGACAGCGTGTGCGTCAAGCTCCAGGAGCTCGACAGCGTGTGCGTCAAGCTCCAGGCAGAGAAGCGCACGCTTGCCGACGTGCGCCTTTTTTATGCTTGCGTCGCTAAGTATCCCGTCATGGGTCAGTACTTGCTTAGCGGCGCAAGCATCGTCCAGTCACCGGTGTTCGAGTCGGCGGTGACCCGACTCGAGAACGACCTTCTTCTGTCTGCTGCAGAGTTCAGGTTCCTCGCGCCGTTCGTCGTTGCGGTTCCTCCGCAGCAGACAGAAGACGAGAACGTGGACTTCATCACGGCGGGCCTCCGCCAGGCGAAGAAGCCGCGGCGTTCGGAGCGCAGCACGGTCTCGTATGACCCCCTGCTGCGCAGCATCCCACCGACCAGCAACCGCTGCGAGCGGTTGTTCTCGGAATGTAAGCTTGTGCTTACGTCTCTGCGCAGCTCACTACTTCCAGTGAACTTTAAAACAATCATGTTCCTAAAGGCGAACCGTGATATGTGGAACGCGGCGACGTTGATGGGTGCCCGCATCCAGGAAGACTAAACCGAAACAATACACTGGTATTACGGCAGTTATTATTATTGCACTCATCAGTATTGCCGTGATTATCATTGCCATCGAGCAGTCTACAATACCATTGATATTTATTTTCCAAGCACTGGGCAGAGGAGATAGGGGGGGAAAGGAGGACAAGATACTGACTGTACAATGAGAATGTATGCCCAGGACCAGCCGAATCCACGGTGCTCATCGCACCACTGCCGTGTAGTGGTCCTTCTTCTTGAAGCGGTCGAGTCCGTCGATCCTTCGTGAATTTTCAGAAAGGGATCACGAAATTATAATTTTGGATGAGATAACCAGACTGGGATAATATCATCCCCCTCAACAGGCGCGTCTGATGATGAGTCTCTCCGCTGCTGACGGCAATCTGCTGTCACTGCCACGGCCATTGACGGGAAACATGCGAGAGAGGGACAAGGTCACCCCTGGGAGAGAAGACGTCTGCGTCGCCGACGTGCACGCTGAGCTCAGCGTTTCATCGTCTGCTACTCTTGACGAATCCATTCACGCGATAGAGGTGCCAGCGATGCCTTGGTTGTACAGCTCCGGTCGACGCGTTGCACCGTGCAGCTTTGTGTCTTGCATCGCCTGAGACAGCGGCTGTACTAGCGAGGTCGGTGCCGCAGGTTGTGGACTCGCATGCTCGCGCACCGAATCAGTTGTGATGGTGACTGGTGATGCACCAGTTGTGGTCGCGAGGCAAAACTGATGGTGGAACCCAAGCCATGGCGGCTTCTTGCTGTAATGGTAGCTCTGACGATTGTCGTCGGCGTGTGTGGGTTCGTAGCGATGGAAGGGATTCCGATCCGAACTTTCAACGCCAAAGACTCTTGCTTGCTTGATAATGGAGTCTATTGCGTTACATCTGAAATGAACACTATAGCTATGGGGGGAGGTAGTCTAACTAGCCATTCCTGGCGAAGCGTCTGCTTGCCAGCGACCTACGTCGTCTGCCACGCGGAGCGCAAGAGCCGACCACCGCGGTCGGGCGGTTGGGTACAGTGTTTGGACACTGCGTTTGGAGTCCATGGCGAGATTGGCGGCGCAATCGGCCATCTGGTTGTAGGCGCGGATGATGTGGTGTCTCCACCGCGCCACGCTGATAGAGTCCGCGAGGACGCGGGCGCGCGCGTAGAGGGTCCGGAGCGCGAGGCCCTTGGGCGCGCGGTGGTCTCGCAGCTGGTTGATGATGAGGGCGCTGTCCCCGACCACTGTCAGTGGTCTGAGGCGCCG
This sequence comes from Pythium chondricola, assembly GCA_023337575.1. NCBI lineage: Eukaryota > Oomycota > Peronosporomycetes > Pythiales > Pythiaceae > Pythium > Pythium chondricola. The sequence continues at coordinate 9,147 of JAADXF010000708.1, read as the reverse complement.
CGCCGCAGCATAGTGGAGGCCGGTGACGAGACCGAAATACTCCGCTTGGTTGTTCGTCGTGGTGGAGGTGGCCAGACGCATCGAGGCCACCCACACGACGACAGGTGAGCCGCCAAAGGCGTCGACTCTCACGATGACGGCGCCTGAGCCGCCGGGCCCGGGGTTCCCCCTGGACCCTCTGTCAAAGAAGAGAAGGTGTTGGTCGGTGGGTGTTGGTCGGTGGCGAGTCGAGGCCGACGGGTGACTCGGTCGACGGGCGTGAGTTGTGCGCGTTGGAGGCCGAGGAGGACGCAGCGGCACGGCCGGCGGGCCTGAAGTCGGGATGGAGTGCAGAACTTGAGTGCAGCCGAGGACCTGCTGCTGCCACAGCAGCGCGATCGCCGCGTCGGCCGCCTGGACCAAGTCCGCCGATGGGCGGTGGTCTCCCATTAGGGACCAGGTGATCGCCGGGGTCTGGAGCGGTCGCAGCGAGAACACCGCAGTACAGAGGGCAGGGTCCTGCGGTTCACAGTCAACGCCAAGCCGGGTCCATGCGGCGCAGAATTGCTGCCACAGGGTGTGCGCTGCCGCACAGTGCCACACGATGTGGTACGTGTGGCCCGTGGCAGGCCCACTAGTGGGCGTAGCGCAGTGGGGCAGCCGCGGCGCGAGCTCGCGCGGACCCAACCGGAGAGACGCAGTCCTTTAACCTTGTGTAGCAGGAAGCGCTGGGCGCTGGAGCTACCTGGCAGCGAATGCAAGGTCTTCCACGTGATCGTGGTGAGCGCTGCGCCAATGAGCGGGTCATCGGCGAGTGCACGTCTGGCTCGGCCGGTGATCTCAGCGTGTGCGCGGGCGCCCCGGGTGTTGGCGGGGGGCGTCGGCCTCAGGTCGGGGTGGCGACTGGTCTAGATGGGCGCGTACGGGTCGAAGAGCGGGTGCGGGTCGAATCGCACGAGCGTGGGCTCGTGTTGTCTGGCAACGCGGCTCGCTACCCGTAGTGTGGCGACCGGGCCGAGGTCGATCCTGGCGCCCGGTACCGGCACGCAGATGAGAGACTTGAGTCCGTCCGGTGTCACAGCGATGTGCCACTCGCTGAACGTCGGGGGGCGGGGTTGAATCTCCGGCGGTCCGTTGTGGAGGTGTAGGACGCCGGGGTAGTTGTGCACGAAGACGTTGCAGAAGCGACAGAACTGCGCGACGACGCGAGGAGAGATCGGCCACGCATGCCATACGCACTGGAAGCAGACGTGGAGATGGTCGACCCACTGAATGTGGACGATGTCGTTGATCGCGTCTCCCGAGAGGATGAGCTGCGGGAAATCCCGTTGCTCCACCGTGTGGGCGCCGAGTGCGAGGATGTCCGCCCCAACCGCTTGGCAGGCGAGCAGCGCGGCCAGGTTGAAGTCCCCGTAATGCCGGTGCTGGATGAGTCGGAGCCGCTTGAGGTTGGTGGCTCGTGTCGTGTACGTGCAATAGAACCAGCCGCGGTCACACCACTTGACCGCGGTGGGGCCCCTGTCCGTGACTGGAAGGAGCGTCGCGAGAGCAGTGCGCTCCTCGGTCTCCGGCGGCATGGCTCCTGCCGCTCGCTGGGTTGCTGTCCCGGTCGCCGCCAGAGACGGTGACACGCGAGGCGGAGGCGGCGCGGCGCGGCTGGGTCCCGGTACGCGAGCTGCTGGGCCGCCCCCGCGGAGACGCAGAAGCACCTGGCCAGCTGCTGCAGCCACCGGGTTGCTGGATGCATGCCAGCGGGCGACGACGGACGCGCTCATCTTGATGAAGGAGCTGCGGACGTCCGGGAGACCGATTCCGCCCTGTGCTGTTGGAAGCATCGCTGCTTCCGCACTCATCCAGGCGCGCCGCCCGCTTGCTGCGTGGGCGAGGGATCCGTGCCAAGCGTACCGGTGCAGGAAGCTCTGTAGGTCGGTGAAAATGGCGCTCGTCGGCCACGAGTGCCTGCCCACGAAGAGGAGCTTAGGCATGATCACCACGGAGCACAAAGCGACGCGCTGGGGCAAATTGGTCGTCTTAGCATAGGCGACATGGAGAGTTGCGCGCACCTGCTGGAGCGTACGGGACCAGATGGCTGCCGTACTTGGATTGCTCGCCACCGCCTTGCCGAGGTACCTGAGGAGTTCCTTGGCCGGCTGGACAGGGATGGTCATTTGAGCGTGGGCGGCAGTGGGACCCTCCGGGTGGATGACGAGCGCGCGGCTCTTGGAGAGGTTGATGCGGAGTCCGGACGCCGCGCCGAATTGGTCGAGAAGTCGAAGCAGGTATCTCTCTTCGTCGGGGGGTGCGAGGTAGCTAGTCGTGTGATCGGCATAGCCGCTGAGCTTGACTCTCGTGTACGCGTCCACCTGGAGTCCAGTGAGGTTCGGGTCGGCGTCCGCCGCCTTGTACAGGAGGTCGAGCGCCAAGATGAACAGCACCGGCGCCAACGGGCAGCCTTGGCGGATGCCGTTGAGTATGCTCGTCACCCCAGGCATGTCGCCGTCGGCGAGGAACCGAGCGGTCGTGGACAGGTGCATAGCGTCGACGACGGCTACCAGGTGGCTGGGAAGGCCGTGGAACTGGAGGGTTCGCCGCAGGAAGGTGCGATCAGCGTATCGTACGCCTTGGCGAAGTCAAGCATGACTGCGACCGCCTCGGGAGGTAGCTCGCCGTTCTCGATGCGTGCTTGGATGGCCTCCCACACGTTGATCGCGTCATGAACCTGTCGTTGGCCGACGAAACCAAACTGCGCCGCTGAGATGACCGCTGCCGCTTGTCGTTGCACGCGTTGGAGGATCAGGCGGGAGAAAATCTTGTAGTCGGTGTTAAGGAGGGAGATCGGGCGGTAGTCGAGACCGTTCTTCGGTGCTGCCACCTTCGGGATACAGAAAATCGTCGCCTCCTTGAAGCTCGCCGGTAGCTTCCCAGCGCGGACCCACTTGAAGAGGGTGCTGGCGAGCGCCGGGACAATCTCGGCACTGACGGAGCGGTACCTGTCGTTGGGGATGCCATCGGGTCCGCCTGCCTTCCCGGCGGGGCACACCGCAATCGCCGCCAGCACCTCGTCGGCGGTGAAGTCGGTGAAGGGCTCGTTCGACGGCGGCGTCTCCGGATGTTGGATTCGCTCGAAGAAGGCGTCCTGGGCTGCCGTCGTGGGCGGTGCCTGCTGGATGACCGGTCGCCAGTCTTGCGCGAGCTGCTGCGCGGAAACCGCCTTGTCGCCTGGTCCAACAACTCGCGGCTTGGAGAATCTCGTGGACATGCGCCGATAGAATGCCCTAATGGCGGACGGGCCGTGCCCGTCGTATTGGTGGATCGCTCTGCGCTGCCGTCGTGTCGCTTTGAGGCGTTGGAGAGCAATGAGGTGACCCCGTAACGAAGCCGCCCGTTCGCCGCTGTCCAGCGTGAGTAGTTCCAGCTCCGACGTAAGCCCTGCCACTGTGTACGCCGTTGGTGGTGGGGCCTGCGCGAGGTGGCGCTGTTTCTCCCGAATCAGTGCCGCTTTTGCCCGGCGGATGCGTTGCTTGAGGGAGCTGTCGAGCTTCTGGGCCGCTGTGAGCTTGGCGATCAGGAAGTCGCGGCGGAAGTCCGACTTCATGGTGTCCCACTCCTGCTGCGCTTCCTGCGCCGTCCAGTGAAGCGCCCGCGCGGCCAGGCGGGTCACGTGTCGCTCGCTGGTGGCGCTGAGCGCGGCGGTCGCGTACTCGGGGATCGGGTAGCTGATCGCGCGCCTGCCGGCTACGCGCCGCTGGGTGCTGGGTTTGGCGAGGACGAGGACGACTCCGTCGTGGTCCGTGGGGCACACCGGGACCACTGTTTCGGCGCTCTGGACGCGTCCGTACTGATCGTGGGAGATGTACCAGCGGTCGAGGCGGCTTGAGGCCCGGGAGCCGTCGCGCAGCTTGTACGCGTACGAGTGCACGTTGGCATGGAAGGCCAGGATCTCTGCCTGGGACTGTGCCATCGCGAGGTCGGCGGACACCGCGTCGACAAGGCGCCACTCGGAACGAGCTTGTTTCTGAGGGCAGATTGGTCGCTTTTTGAGTATAGGCCGGTTTTAGGGGAAAACACGCAATATCGGTCGATCCATGAGTACAAGACAACATCTGCTTTACAGGAACGTACAAAACACGTCCACCCCACCCACTTCTCTGCCTGCAATGTGAACGGGTCTCTACCGTAGTACCGGTGTCTGTCGAAGACTGGACAAGCGAACAAAAGGCGCTGAGCGAAGACTCTGATGTGTACTATTAAAATAAAATGATGTATGCTGGTCTACGCCACTCACGCACGGTACGCTTCCACTTCCTCCTCACCTTGACTTCCTCGTCGTCCATGCTGTCGTCGCTGTCGCTGTCGCTGGTCGTGGTGGTGTCGTTGAGCAGTGCAGCTTCTCTCTGCATCGCGCTCTGCTCCGCGATCGATGGCAGTTCGCTGCCTGTTACGTCCAAGCTGAGACGCCTCGAGCGCACGATCAACCCCACTAGATCTTCGCATTCGTACGAGATTTCCGTCTCGTCAGTGTACGTGACTGGCCACCAGTACACTTGCTTTTTAATCTGTGGCGTTCCGATGCGGCCGACCACAAACTGCTGGACCATCTCTCCATCTCGCTCGATATCGACGTGCTTTGCAACCTGCTATTGGCGGGGATACATGGGCTGCTCTTGCAGTTTCTTCGTCAGCTGGTGCGTGGACAGTGTCTTGTTGGAGTCGTTCTTGTAGAGCGCACCAGGCACCTTGCGCTGGCCGCCATTGATCTTTCTTGTGGGCATCACACCCATCGCCTTCTCGAGGTCGAACTGCTTCATCAACACGGCAGTCGCCAAGATGTGGGAACACAACCACCCATTCGACCAAAATGCCTTGCAATCACACTGATAGAGTTCTCGGATGGCGTTGATCCGTTGCATCAGCTTTGGTCAGACTAGACCATCCATTGTAAAACTGCAGCCAAGATTGCCCACCTTGTCACTTGAAATGATCGGTTGATTTTCCAACTTGAATGCGTCAAGCTGGGCTGGCGTGCCGATGCTCTTGACCTCGTAGAGCGACAAGCAGTGGAGTGGGATGTCGTTCACCTTGCTGTCTTTGGGCAGTTTGCCCTCTTTTGTCTCCAAGTACCTAGATATTGAACACCAAAGATCGGTTAGTGAACCGAAAATGAGCAACACCTACTATCAACATCTAGCACCTCTTTACGCGATCCAGAGTCACGTCAACGAACTCGTCTCGGGTCTTTGACGCCATGTACGCAGACGCGTTGAAGAAGATCGATTGTGGTTGAAGGCACCGATTCACCCTAGACGACTTGATGTAGTGTGTCTTTTTGTCGGTGTGCTGAACAGCTTTGTAGATCATCTCATGGATCATCGGTCCTGAATGGCAACACGACGTCAGATGCACCTCTGAACATACCAGATAGCATGGAAACACCAACTCACCTTCACACCAGTGCGCATAGGGAGCTCTAGGAGCCTCGGACCCGGCCTTCTTTAAGAACGAGCGGCAGGGTAGTCGTCAGCATGACGCTAGTTTCGCTCGTAGATGGATGCCGCAATTCTTGATAGCTCCGTTGTGCGACTCGAGAGCATTTTGCGACGGCATCACACCTGGAGTAGCGCTTGTGGTGTACTATCGCGCCCCTCGTTCAGAGAGGTACACATTCTCGAACCACGTGGCGTAGACATCCTCTTTGTCCTTGCGCCAGTGCTGCAGACAGAGATCTCTGATCGCCTGGAACTGCTGAGGCGATCGAGCTCTGTGCAGCTGCTTCACGTTCACCATGATGTTGCTCTTCAAGTAGTCGTTTTTCTTGAGCAGAGCTACCTTCTCGCGACACTTTCGAGCCACGTGGGGATAGCAGTCGAGCAGGGTGATGTCGGGCCAGACAGCTTGGTACGCGTTCGCGATGTACTCGGCGTGGTCGAGGCTTCCAAAACAAACTTTCAGCTCCACATGGAAAACTCTCCAGCAAACTTAGTCACTGTGCGAAACAGCTCTTCGTAGGCAAATTGGTGCTCGGTGCGAACAAACATGTACGCCCACGGTACGAAGTTCTTGCTGTAGGTGTGCTTTGTCGTGTACCGAGTGCGGTACGAGCCAACCGCGACCAGGACCCAATTGCCTAAATGGATGAGCGTAGCAATGAGTGAGTGTGAATCCCACAAGAATCCAGGTGCCAACAAACATACCGTGGTGAAGCCTGTAGGTGCCGTCTGCAGCCGCAAACACACCGTCGGCACCCTGGCCTTCCACGGCATACATCGCGTTCCGAAAAAGCGGCGGGTTGTAAAGATGATGCCGATAGAGTCCTTTGTCTTGCCGTCTTCTTCGAACTGATGCGCGAACGATTGAAGTATGATCAATGCATTTTGAGCGCCCTCACGTTCACCAGTGAACGTTGCCTCATCAGTGGCGCGGTTGAAGACACCGCCGTTGAAAAACTCATCCACCGCCGTGCGCAGACGCAATTAAGTCCACTGGTTCAGCTGCACAAATGTCTTGATCTCGAACGACTCACCCGCTTTCTTGGCTAGGGTGTTCTTGCGACTCTTGATTCGAGCACTTGATGGCACGCGCGCGAGTTGCTTCGGCTCGTCGGCGTAGGTCAAGAGCAGGTGATTTGCAATTGCGGTTGGTCCAGCACCAATAGCCGCAGCATCAACCTCCATCATGAACGCGGGATGCACTCCACGCTGCTGTCGGCCGGTCGCGGCATCAGCGTGCTTACCTTTGCCTTCAAGCATGAAGTACGTCGGCTCACCGTTCGCGATGGAAGGGTTAGTGCATAGCTGGTGGCCGAGATAGTGATAGACGACCGACTTGCCTCGTGGCCCATCGTTGTGATGGACGATGTAGCTGAGCGGGTCGAGGAGCGGCAATGCGATGAATGCATTTGCTTCCGTCTCGTGTCGCGAGATCAACGTGAAGGTGCCATTTGGATTCGGTGCCGCGATTGGCGACGAGCTGGGTGACCGTGCTCGAGGCGCTCGAGGCATGACCTGAGCAACAACAGTAATGTGAGTGAAAAGAAACAATCCTCAAGAGAGCTTGCGTTTACCGATGGCGTCTGAGAGCAAACTCAAGAAGAAGGATGAGTGTGGCTCGGGCATTACCGATAGTAAGCGACAACGCGCCATTGCACTTCAACGAGCGTGCGCGCGAACTCGCGCTGGCGCTTGCCGGTGTGGGTTGATATATCTTGGGCTGGATCACCCACTCTGAATCGCTCAAGCTTTTGAGACAGGATGGGAGATCTTGTTAAAACCGGTCGGTGTCCATTGTGAGCCACAAATCGATGGGTCGCCAAGAACAGATACTGACTGCACTCAGTGAAGGTGTGGTCGTCATCAATTTGCCCTCAGAAACCATCCAAATGTGCATAAAACAGCCTGTGCTTAAATTCCTCCCGAGTTGCCCTTAGAAAACGACCGAACCCGCGCCACTCGTGGATGAGGCAGCGCAGTTCCTGGGAGTCAGTGTTGGAGGCACTCAGGTGGCTGCGATCGCGCTCCTCGTCAAGGACGCAGTTGAAGTCGCCTCCCATGAGGAGAACACCCGTGGGAGGGACCCGTTGGCGTAGCCGCCGAAAGAGCTTTTCACGCTTGAGTTTGTTCGTTGGAGCGTAGACGCAGCAAAGCGTGACCGTGACACCGTCTACCACCCCACTCAGCGCGATGAAGTGCGCATCCCTCCAGTCCTGCCACAGCGGGGTAAGCATGCGCAGTTCGGACTGTGGGTGGAGGAGGATCGCGACGCCGCCTGCCGTGGTCGGCGTCTGCTGCCAGTAGGACAGCGGCTGCTCCAGGCGCGTCGGGTCATAGCCCCATCCCCGTGCGTGGCGATCCGCCAACTTGGTTGCCCATCCATCTGTCGCGCGAGTCTCTTGCAGGAAGACTGCGTCCACCATGCAGCCGCCGTGTCGGCCACGAAGGCCAGTAAGCCAGTCGGTCATGGACTGCGCCGATTTGGCGAGGCCGCGGACATTCTGCGTTAGGACTTGGAATCCGCCGGGGAGCACCTAAGGCGACTCGTCCGAGGGCCCTGCCGCCGGCAAAGTCCGCGGTCGCGCCGGCCCCGGTGGGGCTGTGTCTGTGGCGTTGCCCGGGCGCCAGGTGACACGGCTGGAGCCGCCAATCTGGGGAGGGCTTGACGGCTTTTGCACCTAGGAGGTGCCCTTAGTGCCGGCGAGGGCTGCCGCTTGGTGCCTGGGCACCTGTTGGCAGCCATTGCTTGATCAAGGACACGAGGCCGTCGAGGTATTCGGTCGGAGCGTACCAGATGCCGTTGGCAAACGCTTTGGCAGCCGCTACCGTGTGGTATACCCGGCGGTCGTGCGCTGTCCAACTGAGGAGGGCGTCGCATGCGTCCGGCAACGGCCACGTGTGGATCTGCGCCTGCAAGGCGGACTTGCTGACCAGCAGATGGGTCAACAACGCGCCCCAGTCGTCGTCCTCCAGTTCCGGGATGGAAACGCCAAAGACTCGACAGACGAAGTGATCGCCACATTCGTCGGTCGGTGGACGACTCTTCTTGGGCTTGTCATCACGGCAATCGACAAAGTCGTCGAGTTCGTCTCATTGCGTCCGCTCACCGCTGCGATCGCGAGTCTTGCGAGTCTGCGTTCGCTGTGGAAGAGGCCATGGACTCGTGTACTGCTTTCGAAGCTGGTGCTCGCGATAATCATTACAGGCTCAGTGTCGAGTGCGCTCCAGTGCTAGGAAAATACAATTTTGTAATGTATTGGGCTCTTCAGAATCCAATAATAAGTTACGCCGTAATGGAAAGTAGTAATTTCAATAGTGAAAATATATTGTACTTGATTTTTGTATGGGTGGATTATTAACCCCTGTGTTACCACGTTTCGTGCCATGGAACAGCTAAGAAAGTTGTATTATACGACTTTTAACTCCCCCAATACCATATGGTGTTTAATGCAACATGTTGAGCCATGTTGTTGGCAACAACATGTATTTCCGAGCCAGCGTCAAAAAACAACAGGGGGTATACAAACTCAAGTGTTTGCGGAGTTTGAAAATTGCCCCCTTTCGGCCACTTCTGCTCCGACAGTTGTAGTGGGACAAGTGTACTACGCTTCACGCCACTGTACGTGACCATGGGAAAGTGCTCGTGATGATGTGTGTGCGCGCGATCGAGTGGCTCCGAGCT
>JAADXF010000707.1:0-12912 GCA_023337575.1 Pythium chondricola | reverse complement strand
TCAAGGAGTACGAATTCTACAGTTTTGATTGCAGAAATGTATTCACCAGCATTGATTACACACCCTCTCCAACTGCTAGTTCACAAATCGAATCGGAAGAGACCGATACCCCCTGCGTCTATAGCATTGGCCAGGACTGTAAGTGACAACCAAGTTGGTTACCAACCGGCGCAAACTGCAAGAACCCTGTCAATTGCGCCACTTTGAAGGTGTCGGTACCGTACCTACAATATGGACTTGATCGAAATGAGCTGAAGTTCAGCCAGTCTGGCCCCAGTTGGCACCACGTATCACTCGCGAATTGCTCACATGCTGTGTAACAAAGCAACTGCGTGAATGGATCCACACGTGGCACCGCACACCATGTTGAACTGTGAACACGGTGGCCCACAACACGTGCAGCGTGATCTGATCCATCATGCTCTTACTGGGACCGTAACGTTACTGTAGAGAGAAGTCGAGTGTAGGCTACTTACCGTAACATTACACTGCGCCAAGCTGCTTCATCTCTTGCATGAACGCATCGAAATCGGCTGGAGGTGATGCCGCATTGCCAGTCGCTGATGTAATACTTGTCGGTGGTGGTGGTTGCAGGGTGACAAGAGCGGGTCCAGGAGCAGAGGAGGCGGAGGGGAGCGGCGGACGTGGGGCTAATCGCGGGGCGGACGTGATGGCTGATGGTTGCGGACGATGTGTGCGTAGTGTGGTTGGCACGAAAGAGCGGATGCGGGCCTGTTGCATCGCTCGGTCCGCTTCCTCCTCCGAGTCCTCGTCGGGCGGAGGAGGGTACGCGGCCACCACGTCGCTTTCAGTGGCGACCTCCATGTCAATGTCGTGGAATGGGATGGACGGAGGATACGGAGAAGGAGGTGGATACTCCATCGTGACGTCTTCGTGTGTCGTAGACGGAGGAGGAGGAGGAGGAGGAGGAGGAACGGCCGACACGGGTGGAGGGGGTGGTGGAAGGTGCCGCATAAGTGGAGCTACTTCAGTGATTGACTGAGGCAAAGGAGGTCGCACCGGGACCTGGATCGTGCTTGGCGGTGGAGGCCCAGGAGGAAACGGAGGCCGCTTGCCCGGACGACGTGGTGCCATGCGACCTGTGTGGCGTTGAACCATGAGAATGTCGAGCCTATTTATTGAGCACGTAACACGGTACGCACCTGGCCCTGCTGCGCCTTGAGGCTGGGCACGCGGTCGATTCTGCTTGACTGCATGCTGTGCTTGTGGTGGCTTTGGTGGCTTGACTGGTGCAGGCGGAGGCACTCGATACCTCTGTGGCTGCCCTGGTGGAGGGGCTCCGAACGGGTTGAGAACGGGGTGGTAGTAGATCGAGTTCTACACATGAACACGTGAACGAAAAGTCAACACTATTGTCAACTGCGACGCCAACACCAACGCCAGCCGATTGTACGGTACTGTACTATACCTCAGGATTCTGGTAGCGCTCGCGGTTGGCTGCGTCAATATCGGATAACGTCTGCGAACGGGTGCATCATCAGCTACAAAGATCATCGGCGTATACAGCGATTCCTGTGGATCATACCAGTGTGTTCTTGGTGCTCGGCTTGTTGGCGCTCTCGTCCTCCTCAGCCTGTTTGTGACGAAGCCAAGTTGAATCGCAAGCCATGCAGGGCGGCATGGGTGGAGCAGTTCAAGGAGACGTACCGCCTTTTGTCTCTTGAGAACCGACTGGAGCGTCTCGTCGAGCTGGCCAGTTGGTCAGCGTCAGTCTCTTCCTTTAGGTAACTACCGGTACACGACGTGATTGGTATGTTACCTCTTGCTTGCGCTTGCGCGTTGGTCCATCGGCGGGGTTCTGCTCGATCTGTCGCGCAAGTTTCTTGATCTACAGACACCATTTACGCATCAGCCTAGGATGGATCAAGGATCTCTGTTGCCATGGCCCACGTACTCGAGCTTGGATCTCGTCCGAGTCGAGCTCGTTGAGCTTGGCTTGCTTCTCCTTGTTGCGCTGCGCCTGGTGCTTCTTGAGCTCCTACGTTGGTCAGTCAGTACGAACCAGTGAGAGAGGCGCATTATCTGATACCAATGCTGAATGGAGAGCAGCACCTTCTTCTTCTGCTCTCGCCGATACACATCCATCGCATTCTGCGACCGCGCCATCTTGACCACGTTTTGTGCGGACTTGGGCCAAGAGCTCGCTAGCGTTTCTATGCCTTTAGAAACGAATTGAGGTGAACCACATAACTTCTTCATGTTCCCTCGATGGAGTGACTATTACAGTGACTTTCTGAATACAGCGCCAAAGCCCTTCACGTCAACATCCTTGCGATCCTCCACCTGCATCGTGTGCATCACCAGCACGAGTAGTACTGTACACAATCCGCCATGGCACTCCTCTCGATCGCCGCGCGCGCCTCGCTGCGCAAGAATGCCGCGCCTGCTCTCTCTGCGCTGGCGCCTTTCCGTGCCATGAGCTCGTCATCGAGCGACGTCGCCGCCGAATTTGAGCGCAAGGTGGCGCTGGGCAAGAAACTGCCGCCGCTCGACGACAATGCGTCCAAGCTGCAGATGTACTCGCTGTTCAAGCAGGCCAACGTGGGCAAGAACACGACGGCCAAGCCAGGCATGCTCGACTTTGTCGGCAAGGCCAAGTGGGACGCGTGGACCAAGCTCGGCGACATGTCCAAGGAGGAAGCCATGCAAAAGTTGGTGTTTCGGTTCGCGTCGGGGTTCGCATAGGTTAACTTGGGTACTCAGATGGTTCACTTGTCCAGGTACATCGCGATCATCGACGACCTCGCGCGCCAGAACGGCGTGGACCCATCGAACCCGGACGCCGCGGTGCCCGCTGCCGCTCCGGTCGGTGGCGCCTCCGACGATCTCCTCGTCACCACCAGGTATGTATTAATATGTACTGTATACCCATAGCCCATCATGGTGTCGGTAGGTGGTCTCGATGTCATGGTCTCACTTAAGTTAACCTCAGCGACGCGGGGCTCCTTACGATCCAGTTGAACCGCGCCCCGCGCCACAACGCCATCAACCGCGCCATGTACAACGGCATCATCGAGGCGCTAGAGTCTTCGGCCAGCAACAGCAGCGTCAAGGCCGTGTTGATCAAGTCGGCCGGCGCCACGTTCTCCAGTGGCAACGACCTCTCCATGTTCACCGCGACCACCGAGGGCCAGTCGTTCGAGGGCATGGCCGAGGAAGGCGCCACTCTGCTCGAACGCTTCGTCAACGCCTTCGTGCAGTACCCCAAGCCCGTGGTCGCCGCCGTGCAGGGCCCCGCGGTCGGCATCGCCGTCACCGTGCTCGCACTGTGTGATCTCGTGTACGTGTCCGAGGCCGCGACCATCCACACGCCGTTCACGGCGCTCGGACAGTCGCCCGAGGCGTGCTCGTCCGTGCTGTTCCCTCGCATCATGGGCACGGCGCGGGCCAATGCGATGCTGCTGCTGGGCGAGAAGATGGACGCCCACGAGGCCGTGACGGCCGGCTTCGCCACGGGCGCCTTCGGCGTCGCAGATTTCGACACGCAGGTGCAGTCCAAAGTCGAGTATGTACTGATCAGTAGCGTAGGCTCGTGAGGAGTGTGGGCACTTGGACTGACGGACGGACGGTATCTCGATGTGTATGCAGCCTGCTGCTGTCGCGCTACCCCAACTCGATGAAGCAGTCCAAGTCGCTGATCCGCTCGCCGGCGGTGATCGCCGAGCTGCAGGAGATCAACCGCCGCGAGTGCGACGTGCTCAAGAAGATGTGGCTCGGCGCCGAGTGCATGGACGCGATCCTCAAGTTCCAGTCCCGCAAAAAGTAAGCGGTTTCGGAGAGAGAGAGAGAGAGAGAGAGCGCGAGTCTGTCCACTACAGACAAGAGTACTCTTTAGGATTACTATAGTAGTACCCGCCTCGTCGCGAGGCTCCCATGATCCTGCTCGGTCTTTGCTGGATTCCGACTCGGTTTCTATTGGACTTGGAACCTTTGGTAAGGCACAGCTTCTACTTCACCCAGCCACGCGATGCTGGACATTGTGACCAAGTCGAATCGATGGTCTTCATCATGAAGATACCTGACGATACCCAGGACGGGGTGATGGAGCACCCGAGGCCCAGCGCACTGTGGTCCACACTTGGTCCACACTTGGTCCACACTTGGTCCACACTTGGTCCACACGTGGTCCACAAGTTCCCACCGCACGCGGCCGCTCTCATCACGCTCCCATCGAGCTCATGCCAAGCCCGCGGTCTACCAGCTTGGCCTCGGTGCGCACGATACTGATCAGCTTCTCGGCAAGCCACCGCCGTGCAAAGCTCCGGTGGGTGGCCGAGATGTAGCCGTTCAAGCTGGTCTCGCAATGGGTGCCACGCCCGTGCTCGTCTCGCTCCGTGATGGCCCAGGTCAACCAGACGCGGTTCTTGACCGTCACCAGTCCTAGGCGTTGCATCGCGCGGTGGAGGTCTGGTGATGGGATGGCTTGCACGCCGATCGTGAACCCCGTGGACGTCTCCACTTTGAACACCAACGCCACCACGTGGGAGACTCCTTTGATGCTAGGATACCGCTGCATCGTCTGCACGATCACGATGTCCTTGGTCAGTCGCTGCAGCACCACGTGGTGGTTCTCCACGTTCGGTCCGTGGGCATAGTCCTTGTACACGGCACCGTCCTGGTACATGACCGAAGGCCTTGTCCACGACCTCGTCGACGGCGGTGGCGTAGCTGCCCTTGCGTGAGGACACGCGCAGCGTGAATGGGTCCACCCACGAGGAATCGAACCAGCCCCGCGTGTACGCGGCGTGGTTGTTGTCCATATTGAACTGGGCCAGGTCGCGTATGTCCGCGCGGATCCTCGTGAAACCATCACTCACTGTCCACGGTACAAGGAGCGCGAGTGCCATCGACTCCCACTGTTTGCACTGCGTCGCCCAGTCGCCATTGTCCACGCTGAGGTTGCGCAGCTGCCGCGCCAGCATGCGCTAATACTGTTCATCGACACAGGAAATCACGCACGCGCTGCGCGTCGCTGTCCAGCGGGGCTCTCCACTCGTTTTCTGGCGCGTGGAGCATCGATAGAGCCACCAGGGTGGTCTCGAGAACGGTCGCGCGCTGCTGCATTTGTTGTAGCTTTTCCACGCATCGCCGCCGAGATATACGCTCGCGTTCGCGCTGCTTGAGGCACACGAGCTCGCTGTTGCTTGTGGTGGTCTCTGCCACAGCGCCGTCGTCTTCGACACCCACAGGGCTTGTACTTGTCATCTTCAGTGCTCATACCGGTATCATACTATACTACGTAGTAATATTTTAACCCTCTGTACTATTAAAATAGCTACTAGCTAAATACTAGCTTTAGGAGCTCCTTCCCTCCACAAACCGATCGAACTGGACTGCCATAGTGACACACCATGATGTCATTGAAACGAGGTTATGTAGCCATCTAAAACCACGACGAGAGCCGCGAGTTGCGGTCGGCGAGTGTTCGCCCACTGGAGCGTGTGCTAGTTTCTGCCTCCTCTGTCGCGACGCTAGAGCCTGTCACTGTTGACGAAGTGCTTGCGATCTCATCACGAATGTCGACAGATGCGGGGGCCGCACCAGGGTGGACGTGTCCAGGGACCTTGTACTTGCACAGCGTGCAGTCACTCTGCGGAGGTGCCGCTGGTTTTGCTGGCTGCTCCGTGGCAGTCGTCGCAGCCTGGTTTGTATCGGACGGCGGGGCTCGATCTGAAGTCGGGTGCACATGGCCAGCGACCTTGTAATTGCACAGGATGCATTCTGGAGCGACAGCAGGAGGAGGAGCTTGGGACTGCCCGGGCTTGTCATCAGCAGGCATTGGGACTGACATTTTGGTTGAGGACGAGTCTTGAGTCGTTGACGGGGATAGAGGAGAAGGTACCTTCTCCTGCACCACAGTGGCCGTCGTGGATAACGATGCGACTTGCTCGTCTGGCTCCTCAATCATCGTCGCGAGCTTCGCCACCGCGTCCCGTTTTGTGAGCGTCTTAATGCGTCTTGCACGACGTGGGTTAGCCGACCCTGTGGTCGCAGACTCACTCGATGCAGGGGCCTTGGACTCGTCCGTCGACTCGATTCCAATGATCGATGTATTGACCACCGCCTCCCTCGTGGCATCTGGGATATCCTCAATTACACCCATCGTTGCTCGTCTGGCCAGTGACACCCGCCGCCGCAAGGCCGCACGGGTCTCTCCATTCCCATCTGCAGTAGTAGTCATTGCACTGTACGCTTGTCCTGTGGCTTCATTGCTTGCCTCACCCTCCTCCATTTCCCCACCAGGTGCTGTAGAGTGGAATCCACGATGGAAGAGATACCGCAGCGCCCGAGTCTGCGCACGCACAGGACGCAGCTTGAGCGTACTCTCAAACAGCAGCGCTTGTGTCGTGCCGTCCACTCGAAACTCGCGCAACGACGTTTTGCGAGACGCCGCCACTCCATCGTGGGGCACATCGTGGTGGCATAACCCCTGCGGATGGATCTGGCCGTTCACTGGCCGTACCGCAGCAGCGTGAGGTGCTGGTACGAACGCTGGCTTCTGTGAGCACACGCGGAGCTGCTCATGGAGCAGTACTTCATACCGGGGGAACACGGCGCCGTCTCCCATGGCATGAGCGCATCGCGGCGCCTTCAAGTCGATCACGAACGCCGGGTTGATCGCCTCGTACTCGTGCGTACACGACGACGCATTCAAGAACGTGGTCACGCCGTCGCTGCTGCTCCCGTAGCCTTCGTGGACGTGGCCAAACACGTGGTACGGCGGCTTGATGCGGGTCTGCACTTCATGGAGCAGGTCTGCGCACCCGACGCGCAGGTGGCCTACCTGGTCCCCACGCCCGAGCGGCGGCGTGTGTGTGACCAGCACGTCCACTTGTGACGGGATCTGTCTCCATTTGGCAACCAGCTTGTCGCCACGGGGCAGATTAAAGGCCCAGTTGCAGAATTCGGGTTGCCACGGCGACCCGTAAAAGAGGAACCCGTTGATGAGCACGGCTTGGTCTTCCAGGTACAGCGCGTTCGTGAGCAGCGCGCGCACTTCCATGGGGTTGTACTGCTGCCCGTGGCCGTAGTGCTGCCAGTTGTGCGGGTAAAAGTCGCGGTCAAACGTGGACTCATGGTTGCCCGCGATGACGAGTTTGTACTTGTGCGGCAGCGTCGCGAGGAACTTGTTGAACGCGAGCACTTCGTCGCGGTCGCCCGTGTCGGTGAAGTCGCCCGCGTGGATGAGCACGTCGCCGTCCGGGATGCGTGCGGCCGCGTGGAGATCCGCGTGGAGCCCGTGCGTGTCCGAGATGCACACGACGCGCATGATGCTGCTGCGGATGATGGTGGATGTGGTGGCGGTTCCGGTGCCGGTTGCACAACACACACACCTGTTGGGTGGGGCGTGAGGAGTTACGGCTAAGTCAGGTGGTGTACGGGTGCAGTGTGGGGTCTTGGGCGCAAATGCACTGATCTAGAAGATATTGTTGGGTGAGAACAATACCTCCTAGATCAGTGCATTTGAGGTGGTAGGCCAGCTCCATCGGAGTGATGGTCCGACTCGAGAATAAAGCATTCGAGGTTCGAATCGCGTTGATTCTTGTTCCGTTGCGAAAACTGAACATCATCAACTTCGCAGGGTATCGTAGTATGGAGGCTCTGCATGAACTGATACGTGAGAAAATGAATTGAGAGTGAGATGGGCGAGAAAATGAAATGAATTGCAATTGCAACTGATGTGTCACTGACTGACCCACACTCCGACACAAGCATTGACGAACTTTTCGCACTGCTTGAAGCAACTTCCCCCCCTTGAGCGGAAAGAAAGGAAACCAAGAATGAAGACGCCGCACGACGCTCCACGGGAAACTCCACGCGCATCGGAGCACGCACCGTTGCTCAACACCAGCACACACACGCAGCCGCAACCAGCTCCAGGCGACTCAGCGAGTACAGTCATGGTGTACGTGCGCGATTACAACGGCATCGCGTGGCCAGTTCAAGTCGCAGTCGGGGCATCGCTGTATGACGTGGCAAATGTGGCAGCTCAAAAGCCATTGTTCAAGAAGGGCAGTTGCCTCGGCTTGGACGAAAAGGACGTGTCGATGGATCAGCGCGTGACTGCAAGCGACGCGACCAAGTGGACGGCCGACAAACCGCTCAAGTTGAAGTTTAAGGTAAGCACCTGCAAGCGAACCGCCCCACCATTGGTGCAATGGGTAGTAGCTGACGTCTCATGACCTGTTCTATGCTTGGGATAGAGAAACGAAGACGACTCGTGCCTGATCTTGTGACCAAGCTGGAAGAAGTAGGCTCATTTGTGATTGAATGGCAGGTGAATGGTCATGAAACTTTGGTCACTACAGCTACCGCCACCATACCCCAATTCGTGCTAAATCAGTACAAACCATCAACCGCAGAATGATGGTCCCTCGTGTGAATAGTGTACCCACGGGGGTACAAAACGCAACATTGCAGACGTCATACTGTAATCCGCCATCCGCATCCGTGTCAAGGGGCGGCGACGATGACGTCTCGCGACGTGTTTATCGCGCAGCTGATCGCTGCACTGCAGGAGAACGAGGCAGCCGCTGGAAGTTCGCAAGCGCAACGCAGCGCGCACAGTGATGACGGCTCCTTCTTCGCGTGGGGGCCCGTGGAAGAGGAGCGCTCTGCTTCGTCGGCGCCAACCATTTCCATGGCGCGCGCAGCCTACGAGCGATTGCAGTACGACTTCCCGATGCTAGAAGACGGGCACGTGGTGGCGATCGCCAACATGTATCGCTCTATCGCGGACGGAAACGTTGGCGTCGGCGAAGCGCGGCAGTTCGCGCTCACGGCCAAGATGCTCGAAGGACTCGAGTTCCTCACTGACGCAACGAGCAAGCAGCGCGGCACCGAAGCGACGGCGCTGCTCGCCATCGCATTGCTGCTCATCGTACCCAAGCATTGCATCGAGAACCCAACCAGCGACGTCGTGGCTGCACTACTGAAGGAGTTACGGCCACCAGGGGGTACACCGGTTACGCATGAGCGTACCCTCGACCATAAACCGACCAACGATGAGGCATTCAGTGACGGGTTTGTCGAAGTGTATGCAGCGGAAGAAGACCCGGATGACCTCAGTCTCGTGTACGAAGGAGAGCTGTGTACTGCACACACCAGTGTCCCCTTGTGGCCAGCCCAGCCCAGTGAATCCTCGTCGACAGCGCCAGACCGGGTCGAGCAACTCAGGTACCTGGCGTCCAAGACCTTCTCCACGTCGTTTTCACTCGTCACCAGTGAGAAATGGACCGAGTGGGGCGTCGATACGCTGCTCTGTGACCTGATTCTAGCCATGGTGACGCACAAGGACATGACGATTGATACCCAGGACCCAGTGTCCTTCTTTGGTGGCACCGGGGAGTGGCAGCGGTACCTGTTCGTGCTGCGCGACCAGCTGCTCCGACTCGTCAGCGACAATACCGTGTGCACGAGCGGTCTGCAGCAACTGAGGCGGCTGGTGGATGCATGGTACCACACACCACCAGCCACGCAGTCACCACCACCAAGAGCAGCAGCAGGAGACCCGTTCTTCTCCTTCGGCCAGCCACAGACCACGCCATCGGCAAAGGATACGACAACACCACTGCGCGTGGTCTTTCGAGTGCTGGCCGAGTTCGCTGTATCCAAGGAATTCAACGCGGTCTCGGCACGGCAGTCCCAGCACACCCTCGCCGTCTCCATCCAGCAGCTCTTCCCGGTCCTTCTCCGTCAACTTCAACAGCTAGCCATGCTAGCGTCCACACCAGCGTTCGCCAGTGACCACGGTGACGTGCTGGTTATGCTACTGCAGATGCTCCATTTTGTGGTCGCGCAGGCCGGGACGACGACCACCAGCCAGCGCATGCTCATCGACAAGCTCCACGACAGCGGCATCCTTCGCGCTTGGCTCGCGTTTGTACCAGCAGCACCCACTGGATCGCCACACGAGCTGCCGTGGGTCACGCCACTGCTGCGCCTGTTTGGAGAGAGCGCGCTGTGGAGTGGCGAGTTTGCAGCGTACGTGCACCGCGTGCCCAAGGTCTCCACGCTGCTGACTACGACACAGCACAGTGATAACGAGGACCAGCCACTGGCCTGCGAGTCGCTCTTGCTCGCCATCGCAGCCTACGAGCATCAGTGCTCGCCACTCGCACCAGCGGATGGGAGGCAGTTGTGGGGACGGCTCGCATCCGAGCGCATGTTCCCATCATCGTGTCTATCGTTCCTCGAGGCCATGCACAAGGTGAGAAGGATAGCGAGCTGGCGGTGGTCTCGATGAATATGTCAGCCACTGACTGTTGTATTGATGTGGTGGTGTGGTAGATGGCGGACGCTCTGTTCCTGGTGGACGTACTGGGCAAGGCAGTGAGTGTACTACGCGCTACCGTCGCTGATCAGCTGAGGACAGCGCTGCAGTCGGTATACAGCACTCGCTTCGCCACAGCATTCCAGTACCCAGGCTTCATGCTACCTACGACGGACGCTGCTGCTTCCTCCTCCTCCTCCTCCTCCCTGAGCAAGTACGAACCGGAGCCACCCCCAGGCGCCGATGCTAATTCAAGCCTTCGTGACGAGGAAGACCAGGACGATGATGACGGCAAAGGCCACGCCGAGGCTCTCCAGTTCGTGGCCTTGCGGAATCGACTCCGGCAGTCGCTCAAGGCCGTCCTGCTCTCGCGGGTGACCGCTGCCTCGGCATCCAAGCTCGACTAGCCTCGACTAGGTACCTAAAGTATTTCTCTTTTAGCTTAGTTTCTGTCACCGTCGTATGACTCATCACCAAGGCTTCCACGCCTTCCCGCCGTCCCGCAGGGCGACGCAACGGTGGACACACCACGAGTTTCACGGATCGATCGATAGAGAGAGAGAGAGGAGAGAAAGCGAAACTGTTGGTCCCACCCACCCACTCAATACAGTGTACAGTACTCGACACGGTCCGCCGTGGCCCAACGTTGAAGCGAGTGGTCGTGGAAGGCGAAACTTGAAGCGGCTGCCGCTTCGGTGCTTCCCAACGGCCACACGCCAGCTCTGATGCTTGATCCAGTGCTCGTGCGCAGTCAATGATGTATGGGTGACGTCGCTCGGCTGCCATGATCCGCGCGGCAATGCGGCGGTCCAAGCATTGTTGTACAGTGCGCACTTGGATGGTAATGGGACCAAGTGTATGCTCCGAACCGGACCGGTACGAAACCTTCACGACGAGAGTGATGGTCGTATTTCTTAGGTGGTAAAAAGTCTTTTTAGTGTAGTTTGGGTTTTTAGGCATATTCTAGGTTGTTACAACACTAGCACCGGTGGATGCATCCACATGTCATAGAGCCCGTCGCTGATCCCGCGAGTGGTCAGTATCTTTCCACGACGCGCTTCAACGAGGGATCCCGATCACGCCGAGCCGCCGACTACATCATCCAGCCGCGTACAGTGTACTATTATAATAGAGACACTCAGTAAGCCATTACGACCTGCACACCGTGGCGCTCGGCCAGCTGGCTGAGACTCATAACCTGTGTCAACACATACTAGGACTAAATAAGTGCACCGTGTCATGGAATCCTACCACAATATACTCTCATAATTGATAATGAACAAGGGGTAGGGCAACTTGCGCATCACAACCTCCTGTCACTGCCGTGCCGGGTCAGTACGGCCTTACAGGACAGTAGCTCCTCGCGGACGATGGCAGCTGGGCGAGGTCGCCGCGCCGCGCCGACAGGACAACCGGTCGTCTCATCATCTTCTGCATGGCTGCTACTGTACACGTACTGTCAATTGAGCGCTCTTTATTCCTTCCCGAACCTTGGGGGGCGGGGGGGCGACGAACTCACCTTCTTCACATCCCAACATGACCCCTTCGCAACGGCGGCGCTGGGCGAGGCCCATATTATTAATACTACCGATCGCCATGGCCATCGCGCTCGCCGTCATGGCGACGGTCGCGGCGGCCGCCTGCGACAACGCCAGCACGCTGTTCATGGGCGACGAGGCGAACGTCGCGGTCGCGTACGACGCCGCGTGCGTGGACGCGCGGCGCTTCCGCGTGCGCTCGCTCAATGCGGAGGACAAGTACCTCAACCTGTCCAACCTCGAGCTCGTGCGCGTCGACAGCTACCCGCCCGTGCGGCAGCTCGACCTCGCGGGCAACAAGCTCGCGGCCTTCCAGCCCGCGCAACAAGATGCCATGATGACCGAGCTGTAGGTCGACGATTGGTACCATGTACCTAGCGCGAGCGCGTGCGGTATGAAGACTCACCCTCTCTTTCTTTTTCCATACAGGAACCTCCACACCAACGTGATCACCGAGCTCGACGCCTTGGATCTCCCACCAACACTCACCAAACTGTGGGTGCCATCTCA
The DNA here is from genome assembly GCA_023337575.1 of Pythium chondricola. Taxonomy (NCBI): domain Eukaryota; phylum Oomycota; class Peronosporomycetes; order Pythiales; family Pythiaceae; genus Pythium; species Pythium chondricola. The sequence goes on along the minus strand of JAADXF010000707.1, from coordinate 570 downwards.
GATCAGATACATCGACCTGGGGCTTGATACTAAACTACTGACCCATGGTGGTATGTACTGTACACCATCCAGTGACCTTGGCGCCAACGCCATCGCGTCGGTGGGTGCCACGTTCCAGTGGCCGTCGACGCTCACGTGGCTCGCGCTCGACGGCAACAAGATCGCGTCGCTCGCCGCCAGGGCGTTCGCCGCGCTCGCCGCACTCCAGTATTTGTGCGTGCACTTCTCACACTCCAAGGCATCACACAAAGCACTCACACGTACCGTGCAGATCCCTGTCCAACGTGGCGCTCCACGACGTCGCGTACCTCTCCCTCCCCGCCACGCTCCACGTGCTGTACGTGGTCCATGCTGTGTCGATTGTACCTAGACGAGACTAGACGTGAACGACCATCCCCTCTCCACCTTCCACAGCAACCTGAGTAAGAATGTGCTCACCGTCGACACGCTCAACATCACGACAAGACCCATCGCACTACAGACCCTGTAAGTCGTTAAAAGACGCTCGATCTCCGTCCGAATCTACAATAGTACGGAAGTACGGGGACGCTGTCGCTGACTCGGTGGGTA
>JAADXF010000706.1:0-12914 GCA_023337575.1 Pythium chondricola | reverse complement strand
CACTCGCTCCAGTGTCGACACGAAACGACTGTCGTCGGCCGCGTCCGCCAGCTACGCGACCCAGGACGCCACCCCCGCCGCCAGTATTATGACGACTGGTATGAATACTAGTACCAGTAGTGGTGGTCGAAGGACGAGTCGTCCTATGAAGACGACAACGTGTATGGCCAAGCAGCACCCATCCGCGACGGTGTCCTCGAGTGCCAAGCGCCCCCAGAACCGCCAGTGCGACTTTCCAGGCTGCGACAACCGCGCGCGCTCGCACCAGAAATGCAAAAAGCATGGCGGTGCCCACCAATGCGTGTTCGAAGGCTGCGAGAAGAACAGCCAGAGCCGCGGCCTGTGCATCGCCCATGGTGGCGGATCCCGATGCAAAGTGGAAGGCTGCACGCGCGCATCGCAGTCAAAAGGGCTGTGCAAGTCCCACGGCGGCGGCGAGTTTTGCGCCGTGGAAGGGTGTCGGAAGAAGGCCCATTTGAAGCACCTGTGCCGCACCCACGGCGGCGGCGTGCGGTGCAAGGACCCCAAGTGCATGAAGTGGGCACAGCGCAAAGGCTGGTGCATGGCCCACGCCAAGGAAGTGCTCGGCGCGTGAAGGGAGGGAGGGAGGAAGGAAGGCAGCAAGTGGTTGGTATTTATTTGGAATGAGGGTGGTGAATGAACACACACACACACACACACACGCTTGGTAGACGACGTAGCTACCGGTACCCATGGTGGCGGTCGTGGAACCTGGGACGCGGTCGAGCCGACCGTACGACGACGGGGGCGATCTCATAAATACGTCAAAATCACAGCCGCGCCCGAAGACGACGTCGTCACGGGCGCCCTCGTGGCTGAGTCGTGGGAGGGCGTGGGGGAGGACACGGGCGTGTCCTCGTCCATGTCGTTGTTACTCGCCGTCTCGTCGCCTTGCATGGGCATGGTGTCGAAGAGATGGTAGAGCTCGGACCAGGGCAGCTCTTCCGAGCTCACTACTCTCCGCCCGTGCTGGTCGGCAAAGAGCATGTGGTGCACCAGGTCGCTCGAGTCCGAGAGCATCGGCATGTCGGTGGACCCAAATCCGGGACCAGTAAGGAGTTGGCCAGTCGGCGTGCCGTTGCCCTGGGCAAACGCGGGCGGGGCCGAGAGCAGCGAGGTGAAGTCCTGCGTGGCTGGCTCGACCTTGAACACGACCGGCGACGTGGCCGGACTCGGTTTCTTCTGGTTGGCGTCCACGAAGCTGGTGGGCCGAGCACTGGCTGACCATTGACTCTCACCACTCGAAGACACGCTGGCGGCTGAGCTGGTGCTAGCGGTGGGTGACGGCACCACGCCGGCTCGCTTCCGCTTCTGTCCTCGGTCATCGTTGAGCTCCTCGTCGTGCTCGTAGGCCTCTGCCTCTGGCTTGACATTTGCGTGGCTCGCTCGTCGACTCGAGTAGATGGAAAACGTATCGGACCGCAGACGCTCGAGACAGAAAAGGTAGGACCCCATGGGCTTGACAAAGAGAATCTCGAGCACGTGCTGCGCGTCACTACCCGAGACGCCCTGGCCCCGTGGCGCGGTCCAGCCGTACTGCCACGCCTTGCACTCGGCGTTGAACTCAAAGATGGCCGACTGCAGCGTCGATTCCATCGCGGCGCCACGCAAGATCCCTGGGAACAACGGGTTCAACGGGTGGCCTTTGTCTCGCACGTACTGCAGTAGATCGTATCGGTCAATGGTCTGGCCAGGAAAGACCTCCGGCCCGGACACGGCTGGGTCGAACGCGCCCTCTAGGTTCAAGAAGCGCGCGTAGGCGAGCACGGCTGGCTGTGTGGTCGAGATGGGACAGATCTTGATCCCGCCCGACTCGGTGATGCGGCTCACGGCCACGTGGACGCGGATCGAGTCCCCACAGAAGCCCGAGCTCACGTGGCGGCCGTTGCGGCAGCATGGAAAACACCGTAGATTCTTTTGCCCGCCCTTCTTGTTGTTGCGCTGGTACCGCGGCTGAAACAACTGGAAGTTCTTGGTCGGCGCCACGAACGAAGCGCGTACATTGAGACCGTGTGGGTTGTCGCAGCTGTCGTCGCAGCAGGGCTTTGGAATGGTGTTGTACACGAGGTTGGCGTCATCCGAGTCGTCGCGCATCGGCCGCGTGTTGCCGTCCGACTCGATCCACGTGCCGAAGCTGGGATCAATTATCAATATGAATTGGTCTGGAGCAATTATTATGGGGCAATGGGATGATGGAAGGGGGCGACGCACCCTGCTTCGATCTGGTAGGTGGGTGGCTCAGCCAGCAGCGAGTCGCGCGCGGCAAACAGTTTGTAAAAGTCGCTGTCCACGGACGACGGGTAGATCTGGCGCATCGCATTCAGGCTCGAGTACTTGACCTGTCGAATAAGTTATTAATATATATATATATATTCGAGGGGGGGCTACTATTGTAGAATCAAGGGGCAGTGCAGGCAACGTACGATAGATGTGTAGGTGAATTCGCCGGGCGGGGGCTTGACCACGCACGTCGAGACGTGGCCCACCGTGTGCGTGCTCTTGAGAATCAGTCGCAGTATCCGCTCAAACTCCTTGACGTGCGGCGGGTCCACGCGCATGCGCGTGACCATGACGGCCTGTAGCGTGGCATGAGAGCCAACTGTGTGAGCGTTGAAGAATTTGGAGAAGCTCATCTCGTGGCTGGTATTGGTACACACCTCCTCGTCGTCCTCGATGTTGCTCGCGTCCAGGACCTCCTTGAGCAGGTTGAACGACAGCGCGTGGCGCGTGGTGTCCTGCGCGGCGTCGCCGACGCTCGAGCACGTCGCCGTCGCCATTTGGGATCGGCTTCTCTCCATCCGCGCTGCTCAGCGTCAGTGTGTGACCACCTGGCGGTGGTGAGGTGAGGAGTGATGGTCGAGACGACGGGGTGTACCGTGATACCTCTATTATGTCATGATCATTTCGTGGATAAAGCCTGTGTAAACGAATAGTTCCCTCCAAAACACGTTGGTTCCCTCTAAAACCCGCGCACGACCTTGACCAGCGTGGCCAGGATGGCGGGTACGACAAGGTGACGGGGACTGCCCTAACGTTAGTAGCAGTCTGGTTTGTGATCGAACTGGATGAACACAAAGACACGCAAGAGAAGACGATCGCCGTGTCGACCTTCATGCAGGCTTCTATTCGTGAGTGAAGGTGGCGGCGAACAGCTTGAGCTGCTCTTTGAATGGGAGAAGGCTGGTCGCGGTGTCGCCATCGAAATACTCTTCGGCCAGAGTCAGTGGAGACAGATCCGACACAGACAACGCGTCTTTCATGGCTTCACACTCAGCTAAAGTGGGCAGCAGCAGAGTCGGTGGGCCATCATGCGAGTCATTGTTGACCTGGTTGACTGCCTCACGCCTGCGAACCAAGACTCAGACCACGGCAAGCAGTGCGTGAACGAGTGGTGTCTTACCTCTGGTTGACTCGTTTGGACTGCTTGTGGCTTGGCGTTGAATGGGATTTGGACTTGGCTGAGGCACTCACGACACTGGATGTGATTTGGGGAGGACACGGAAGAGCGAACGCCTGTTGCCGAAGATGCTTGAGTTGCGCGATCGAGTACTGCAGCGTGGAAATCGGTTGACAGGAGTGAAGGGGGACTGGTTCAGTCGCCCCTGGCTCGTGACGATCGCTCTGTACGCTTGCTTCTTCACACTGTACTTGTGATTCACGCTCACTCGCGGCATGAGCCTCCGCCTCACCACACAACACTTCGTCCTCCATCAACTTGCTATCGATTGACGCTTTCACAAGCGACCCTGGACCACTCGCTGGATCAGAATCTCTGTGCAGGGGATGAGGCGACTGTGGTGGGTCTGAGTTTGTCCACACGTCTCCTGTACCAGGGTCGAAACGGCCTGACCCCTGTTCCATTGACGGCAGCTCGACCACTTGGGCAACGGACGCGTAGTACTCATCGAAGCACACTTGGCAGTACGGACACCCGTCCGCTTCGTCGATCACAATCGGATTAGAAGCCGAGCCTTGGCCGCCACACGTCGTACACGCGGCGTCCACTCGTGCAGTGTGAGGCGGTTCGCCTTCATCCATGCTCGATCCACGATCTTCGTCCAGATCATGGCCATCACCGTCGCTATCTTCGCCTTCTGCTGCGTCGCCGTCTTCTTCTTGCGCTTCATCGCCGTTCCGATCGGCTTCGAGTGGTTCGTGCTTGATGCAGTTGCCCTCCTCTTCCAGTAGTCGTCGCGCTCGCCGACGGCGCCGACGGATGTATCGGACCATGCTTTCGAGATCCTCGTTGATTCCCACATCGTCTTTCAGCCCACATGTCTCTATCAGCTGCAGTGCGTAGTCGTAGTAGTTCACGGCCTCCGTCAGCAACGAACTGGCCAACAACGAGTCATTCCAGTGCTCTTCAAGCGCCGCGTCGCCGAGATTCTTGCTCAGCACAAACGCCGCCGCGTGGTTTTGCTGCTCGTATGCTATCCGCATCGCGTCCTTCCATTTGGCGATCGCTACGGCGACGTCACCAGCGCGAAAGTGCCGCCGCCCGGCATGAATGAGCTCCTCGATCTCCCGATCCATTCACACCTGATGTGACCTCGTTATTAGAACATGATATTTGTGACATTGGTTGTTCTTATAGAGGAAGATACTGTCCTTGGCGACGCTTATTTCTTCTTGAGCGAGTTGAGGTACCATTCGAGGGCCTTCTGGGTCTTGTCGTTCTGCGTGACGTCGCTGAACATCTCAAAGTCTTGCTCGCGGCCGTTAATGAGGCGGTCCGCGGTCTCCTGGCGCATCACTCGCTTGGTTTGGACACGAGCCTTGTCTGTGAGGCAGCAACCTGTCAGTGCACTGTACCCTGACTAGATACCGATCACGACGGATTGAGAAGCCTTACCTGGAATCGCGAGCCAGCGCTCCATCGCGGCGACGGCGCGCGGCATCACTTCCTCGACTGGCACCGCCTCATCCACAAGGCCAATGGTCTTGGCCTTGCCAGCGTCCACCTGCAAGCCAAGGCCCAGCATCTTCTCGGCCTCGCGGTGGCCAATCGTGTTGACAAACGTGTCCTTGAACCACGTTGGCGCAACGATACCCAGCTGCGTCTCGTTCAGTCCGATGACGGGCTTGCCCGTGGCCATGATGCGCCAGTCACAGCAGATCGCGAGCAAGCAGCCACCCGCTGGGCTGTGGCCTTCGATCGCCGCGACAGTAGCGAGGCGGCTCACGTACAAACGCAAGTAGAGATCCTGCAGAGCCGTCCAGAACTTCTTCAAGCGTGGTGGCTGCAGATATGACCACGTCCTCAGCAGTGAACTATTTACGACAACAACAATGGCGACGTACCTGCGGCTGGTACATCTCCATAATGTCGAGACCGGCGCTGAAAACGCGCTGGTTCGACGACGCCAGGATCATTCCGCTATATCCAATCACAAAGTGTCACTTCTCTCTGTATCCAAGCTCAAATGCTGCTTGGCATCACTCACCGCACGCTCTTGTCGGCCTCCACCTCCTTGATCGAGTTGTCCAGCGCCTGGAGCAACTACTCAATCGCATGCACAAACTGACTCAGCATCATACGCCACTATGGATCGTGCCTCGGAATATCATACCTCAAGACTCAGCGAGTTGACTGGCGGGCGGTTCATGCGGACGATCGCATAGTTGTCCACTTTCTCGACAAGCACGAGCGGCTGCTCCGAGCCGGCTGCCGTCGAGAGCAGCGCGCGTTTTGCCGTCAGCGAGCCACGCGCCACTGCGCGCGTAGCGATCGTTGATCGCAGTGCCTTGGTCGTCGCCCACATCTCTGTCTCGTTCGTTCACAGGTGGTCGTTTTGCGAGCTTCGCAGTGCCCCTCCCCGTCCAAGTTGAACCTCTTCCTGTCTGTCGTGGGATCCTGACGTGGACTGCTGCCACCATTTCCCGTCGGTGGTAGCAAACCGTACTGGAAGTATCCTTTAAAGTACGCTTCACCAATCGCACCACAAGTACGTTCCTTGTTTGTGCAACCTCGAGACAGTATGGTACTACTGTCATTGACTCAAATAGACGCCCCCTTTTTTGGTTTTGCATTGAAGCCACACGCAAGAAGCGCAACGCAATCGCGCATTTTCCACCACCGCCACCACCGACTTAGTATCCCCTCCTTCGAGCCATGAGTACCGGCAAGAGCGTGGGCATCTGCGGTGCGACGGGCGCCGTCGGCCTCGAGATCGTCTCGGTGCTCGCAAAGCGCAAGTTCCCCGTCGCCCGGCTCGTGCTGTTCGCGTCGGCGCGCTCGGCGGGCAAAGTGGTCTCCACGCCATTTGGCGACGTCGTGATCGACTTGTTTTCCGTGGAGAAAGCCACCAAGCTCGACTACGTCTTCCTCGCCGTGTCCGGTGACTTTTCGCTGCAGTACGCGAACGCGTTGGCGTCGGTGCCCAACGGTCCGGTCGTGATCGACAATTCATCGGCGTTCCGGTACGACCCGGCGGTTCCGTTGGTGATCCCGGAGATCAATGGCCACACACTGCGTCCTAGCACCGGTAAATTTACGCCAAGGGACACCACACACAACAAGAAGAACAAGAACCACACGGTGCCCCGTCTCATCGCCAACCCGAACTGCACGACGGCCGTCGCGGCGATGGCGCTGTGGCCCTTGCACTGCGAATTCAAGATCAAGAAACTCATCGTGTCGACGTACCAGGCGGCCAGCGGCGCCGGTGCCGAGGGCATGGAGGAGCTGCGCGAGGGCACAGCGGCGTCGCTCGTGGGCAAGCCCGTGGAGAACAAGGTGTTTGCGCACCCGCTGCCGTTCAACCTGATCCCGCACATTGACAAGTTCCAGGACAATGGCTTCACCAAGGAAGAGATGAAAGTGACGTGGGAAACGCGCAAGATCTTTGATGAACCGGACCTCGCGGTGTCATGCACGGCCGTGCGCATCCCGATCATGCGTGCCCACTCGGAGGCGCTGTCGATCGAGACCGAGACGAAAGTGGACCTCGCGCGTGCGCGTCAATTGCTGCAAGTGGCCGACGGCGTCGACCTCGTGGACGACCCCAAGGCGTACAAGTACCCGATGCCGCTGAACGCAAGCAAGAAGTTCAACATCGAGGCCGGCCGTCTGCGCGAGAGCCTCGTGTTTGGCGACTACGGCTTGGAGCTGTTCGTGTCCGGCGACCAGTTGCTGCGCGGTGCGGCGTTGAACGCCGTGCTCATCGCCGAGTTCATCGAGAACCCGACGGCGGTCGCGCAGTTCACCAAGAAGAAGAAGAGTGTGTGCCCCGTGACCAAGAAACAGGCCGACGCTGCGCTGCTGGTGGCTGCTGGTGCAGCGCTCGGCGCGGCCGCGACGCTTGGAGTCGCGTACCTCAAGCAAAAAAATTAGACGACCCTGAAACCCACCCGAAAAAGCCTACAGCGACATTTGCATCGCGTTTCCTTCTGTGTGTTAATGGTGTCTTCCGTTGCTGTTGCTGTTGCTCCCGGCACTGCTACTCGACCGTACGATCATCGACCCGGCAGAGCAAGCAGACCCCGCGACGCCGAGACCGTCCAGGTCGATCGGTGGGTTGCTCAGTTTACTACTAGTACCTCCAACCGGTGCTTTGCGAAGCTGGTGCACACTTGCACCGTGTTTGAGCATACGGATGGTCTCAGTCTGCGAGTGCGTACTGCCACTCGTGGCTTGGTTGCTTCGGTCAATGTCAGCCTCGTGGCGTTTCCTGTCATTGGCGTCGACGATCGTGAGTGTCGGGCTTAGACAAACGGGAAAGAGTAGCGATGGACGTACTGGTGCTTGTGCGCGAGATGCGTTTGCATCATACGCCGCTGGTTCGCGTCAATGTTCTTCTTGTCGAGCAGCACTGAGGTCACAGACGACATTGGCACGCACGATTCCATCCACCCACACTATCATGACCACGTACTCAGCCTCGAGGAGGAAAACGTCATCGCTTTCTCGCGATACCGCGGCGTCGAGGTGACAGGGTTACCACTGAGGTCAAGCTCTGCCAGTGATGCCAAGCTGCTGAGCAAGCTGTACACGTCCTCCAGTTCCGAGATCTGGTTCTGCGAGAGGTCCAATTGCTGCAGCGACCGTAGAACGCTGAGCGAGCGCGTCGACTGTACATTGCTGTTCGCTAGGTTGAGCACGCGGAGCGAACGCTACGCACCATAGAATGGGACACCATCAACCTTACGTCTCTCCAACCACACACCATCAGCTCCACATACCGAAAGTGCTCTCATTGTGGACTCTTCAAACAAGAAGACCGCGTTCCTGGGTAGTTTTTGGTTGCTCATGTGCAGTTCTTGTAGGTACAGACACTTGTCGAGTCCTTCCAGCCGTGAGATGCGGTTGCTTTCAATGTAGAGCTTCTCCAGGTGCGGCAGGCCGTCGAGGTTCTCCATCTTAGAGATCAAATTGTTTTGAAGATAGAGGTGTGTCAGCTGCGGCACGGCATCCAGGTGCTCGATCACTTCGATTGCATTGTCGTAAATGTAGAGTACTTTGAGGTTTGGGCATCGCTCCAACAGTTGGATGCGCTTGATCACTTTCTTGTCGTTGCCAGGCAGCGTCAAGTGCGTAATACGCTTTAGATAGTGGTCCAATTGCTCGGTCTTGCCCACCGTGAGCTTGGACGCCTGCACTAGCGCTTCCAGCGTGATCTCGCGCACTCGGCTGCCACCGGCGCTCGCTGCATTCCGCAGCGTCGTCATCACGCCGCTGCAATCGAAGAGGTATGCTAGCCTATACAGAAACCCACTCCAAGATAAGAATAGCCTCGTGGGAGCAGCTCACTTGTGCGCTTTATACTTGTTGATCCTAGCAGGGCATATGCATCCGTGATGCTTGCATGCGTACCGCGCGGCGTGGTGTGGTACAGTACTCCAGCACCAATGCTTCATCCCCGTTGACACATCTTTCCAAGATGGGTACACTCTTTTGGTGATCTTTGGATGTGTTTGCTATGATTGGCTAAAATATTGGCTTCTCTCATTTCTTCCAGCCAATCAACGATAAGATCCTGCTGGTAGAAATTGAATGGTGCCGAAGAAAAGTGAGGCCGATCCCTCTCCTGTCTTTGTCCGCCAGGAACCTCGCGCGCGGTAATTTACGTGGTGGTGGAGGGTTGCAGAGACCAACACTCTGCGGTCGCATACAAACCGCAAGTCAGTTGTCCCCGACGACGCGCATAATTTCGGCTACAGAACATGAAAGTTACCGCCCGATACCCGCCCCCGCGCGCCAACGCGCTCGTTGTGACAGTTCTGAAACAGACAACAACATGGACGGAGGTACGTGCGTCTTTGTGCATCAATGCGCGAGCGATCGCGAGCCAAACACCGCGCGATAGCACCACCATAATGCGCGCCAGTGTATGCGCAGCCTGTTGGTGTGCTATTCGTCGCGGTGGCACCAGTGCAGCGCTCGCAGTCGCGCGTGCAAGATTAGTTTCCCCTGCGCAGTGACTGACGTCATTCTTTCCCCCATGATTCACAGGAAGATCGACTTATGTGCCCCCTCACTTGAGGAACCGCCAGGCGGCGGACACCGGTTCGGACGGTGGCCGTGGCGGCTACGGCGACCGCCGCGGCGGTGGTTTTGGCGGCGACCGTGAACGCCGCGGCGACTCGCGCGACCGCGCGGGTTACGGCGGACGCGATGGCGACGCGCGTGCCCCGCCATCCACCAACTCGCGCTGGTCGAGCTTTGAATCGGACCGCGATCGTCCTCGCGGAGGAGGAGGTTACGGTGGTGGGGACCGCCGCGGCGGTGGATTCGGCGGCGACCGTGAACGTGGTGGAGGTTACGGTGGCGGCGACCGCAGTGGCGGTGGTGGTTACGGTCCACGCCGCAACGAGCTTGGCTACTGCGGCGACCGCCGCCCGAACGAGCGCCTGGAGAAGGAGCTCTTCGGCGACGCCGTGTCGTCCGGTATCAACTTTGACAAGTACGACGATATCCCCGTGGAGACGTCGGGGGAGAACGTGCCGGAGCCTGTGGCCCAGTTCACCGAGGATTTCCTTGGCCCAGAGGTTGTCCGCAACCTGGAGCTGTGCAAGTACAACAAGCCAACGCCGGTGCAGAAGTACTCGATCCCGATCGGTCTCGCGGGCCGTGATATGATGGCCTGTGCGCAGACCGGTTCCGGTAAGACGGGTGGGTTCCTGTTCCCCACGCTGGCGTCGATGCTGCGCAACCCACCCGTGGAAGTGCCGCAGCCGACTGGCCGCTCGCGCAAGATCTTCCCGACCGCGCTCGTGCTCGCGCCGACGCGTGAACTCGCGTCGCAGATCTACGAAGAAGCCCGCAAGTTCTGCTACTGCTCCGGTATCGCGCCAGTGGTCGTGTACGGTGGCGCCGAGGTCGGCCGCCAGCTGCGCGAGCTCGAGAAGGGCTGCGATCTGCTCGTCGCGACGCCAGGTCGTCTGGTGGACTTGATCGAGCGTGGCCGCGTGTCGCTCGCCGGCATCGCATTCTTGATTCTCGATGAGGCCGATCGCATGTTGGACATGGGTTTTGAGCCGCAGATTCGCCGTATCGTCGAGCAGGAGGATATGCCGCGGGAGCGCCAGACGTTCATGTTCAGTGCCACGTTCCCCCGTGAGATCCAGCGCCTCGCGGCGGATTTCATGAAGGACTATGTGTTCTTGACCGTCGGCCGTGTCGGCTCGGCGTCGAAGGATGTCAAGCAGCAGGTCGAGTTTGTGGACAACTACGACAAGGAAGACTTCTTGATCCGTTTCCTGAACCAGGTCCAGGATGGTCTCATCTTGATCTTCGTGGAGACCAAGCGTGGCGCGGACTCCTTGGAAGACTTGCTCTGCCGCGAGGGTTTTCCTGCGACGTCGATCCATGGCGACCGCTCGCAGCGCGAGCGTGAGGCGGCTCTCCAGAGCTTCCGTACTGGCCGTACGCCGGTGCTCGTCGCCACGGACGTCGCGGCTCGTGGTCTCGATATCAACGGCGTGACCCAGGTCATCAACTTCGACATGCCCAACAACATCGACGACTACGTCCACCGTATTGGTCGTACCGGCCGTGTCGGTAACCTTGGCCACGCGCTCTCGTTGTTGAACGACAAGAACCGCAACATCGCGCGCGAGCTTCACGAGCTTCTCACCGAGAACACCCAGGAGGTGCCTCGCTGGCTCGACGACATGGCCTCCTCGGGCTTCCGTGGTGGCGGCCGCGGTGGCTCTCGTGGTGGCCGTGGTGGCGGCAGCTCGCGCTTCGGCGCGCGTGACTTCCGTCGCGAGGAGCGCGGTGGCGGTGGTGCGCCTCCTCCATCGCGTGGTGCTGGCGGCTACGGCGGCGGCTACGGCGGTGGTGGCGGCGGCGGTGGCTACGGCGGCGGTGGCTACAGCTCCCGTGGCAATGACAACAGCGCGTGGTAAATCGGCGAGTTGTCGAGTCGACGAAGCGTGGAAGAGTGTACTCGCTCGTCCCCGCACTCCCCCTTTGATTTGCTGCATGTGACCCCCATCCCCCGCCAGCTCCCCGGAGCTTGGCGGGGTTCTCTTCTACTTCAACTCCCGCTCCGCTTTTCGTATCGAACGCCATCCAGTCGGAAGAAAGAGCTTCCTTTCGGTGTACCAGTAAGTTATCGAAGTGCCGCGCCTGCCTGCGGTATCCGTTTGTCCAAGTTGGATCGGATCCAGGGAGGAAAACCGATGACCATTTTGCTAACCAGTGTATTATAAAGGCAGCTAGTTCTTTTAGGCATAATACTACACACACACACAAAAAACAAGCCACGCCTTGTTTCCGCCCGTCGCTCTGTCGGCAGCTCCCCTGACCCATGATAATTTACTACTGTAGCCGCCCCAGCCATCCTACACCGACCGAGTCAGCTCACCAGCCGACCTCCCGTGTCTTCGCAAGGCACACCAAGCCAATACTATGTAGTATTTGATACCAATGGCCAGAGCCTCTCGTGTGCGACCGGCGACCAGTCCTACCTCGGCCCGTCCACAGAGAGACCGTATTCTCGTGCGGCCTCGGTCGTTCGTCGTGATCTGGTGGAGCATTCATTCTGCTGGTGCACTTGGCATGCGGAGTCTTCATCGCGAGTCTCGCCGCGCTGCATGTGTACACACGGCCGTCCCAGATGTGTGCATTTACTCAACGGCGTCGCGCCAGATCCCGCGACCCTACCTCCTGCTGGCTGGACGCGTGTTTCGCATCGTCGCGTTTCTCCACGTCTACGTGATGCTGCGGATGGTGGTGAACTCCATCCGCATGGGCCAGCTCTGCTTTCGTCGGCCTCCGCCATCCACAAGGGTGAACAAAGGTCCTCCATCCACACGCTCGACCATTGCCAAGATCCTGACCCCGTGGCGGATTGTTCGACGGGTTTGGAATCGCTACTTCGGTCTAGATGGAGTATGGGGGCTCAATGGCAAGCATTTCGACGCCATCTTTCGCGGCCGCGAGGCGCTGGAGGCACTGTTGCAGACATACCAGGCGTATCAACTGAGTACGCTCATGCCCAGTCGCTGGTTGAATCAACTGGCGGTGCGGAGCTGTGTCTTGACGCCACTTATCCAGTACAAGTGGCGTCACCACCAGTCCATGCGTCACTTTCTCTGCCTGACGGCAGACACCGTCTTGGATCTGTGTGGGTCCGTCGTCGTTCCCTTCGCGATCGCGTACAATGCGGCCATGGATTATGACTGGGAGAACGGGTTATTCCCCATCGAGCTCGTGTACGACTACATGTGGACCACGAACGCGGTCTTGCAGGCGCGACAACTCTACGTGTTGTCCTTGATCGACTACGTGACCACGATGATCCTACCACTGAGTGTTGTGGGCTGCGTGCTGACTATCGCCGCGGTGCTAGAGCGGCAGGATTCAGCGGTATGCCCTGTGGCTACACATGGCTCAGCATCACCGAGTACGACGATCGTCAAGCAACCGTCGTGGCGCCATCATCTGT
>JAADXF010000705.1:0-12917 GCA_023337575.1 Pythium chondricola | reverse complement strand
CCTATTTGTACCAGCAGAGACGAGCAAGAGACCATCATACGGTCACGACAAAGTGCCGATGAGACGTCGTTGTTCAGCTTGCCGCCAAGTGAACAATAACCGCCAGCCATCGGTGGTTCTTCCCAAGGAGCGAGTGTCACCATCGGTATCCGTACCATTCTAGACTCCGGTCAGGTTACCCCAACGAGGCTCGCGTTGCGGATCAAAGCCGTCGTGGTGATCAAGAGTTCCAGCTCGCTCTTCGGCCCAAAAGCAATTGAGGATTGCAACACGGGCGACCCGGTTTGTGGTGCAGGCTTCAACATTGCTGCCCACCGCTCGTGATGATACGGATGACAGTGTGCCAGCGGCTGCGAAGAGGGTGGTCACGCTCGTGCTTGCGCGCTCCCGTAGCCTTCGTGGCACGGACGAGTAGATCCAAATTGGTACCTTGTCGTGGACGGGCTCGTATGCGTTTATCCGGTACGACTGAGTTGGTGGGACCGCGAGGTTGACCGAGATGCGTTGAATACATCTCGAATCTATGTAAGTGACATTCCTCGCAATCGCCGCGTTCTCATGCTTTGGATCCAGGGTAGTAGGTCTTGCTGCGAAGCCCTGCTCAACTGCAACCCAACCCAGCGGATTCGCATCTGGGACTGTGATTGTGGCATGGTTGATCGTCATCTGAGTTCAGACCCATGTATTACCTTGGTCCGCCCAAGTATTTGAGAATCTGCCGGGAATCGTGGTATACTGTATAGTGCACTGCGCCCTTGGACAGGAGCACCAGTTGATTGCATCATTCACTCACCATGACAAACTCGCAACACCATGTTGAACCCACCGGTCAACGTTAAATCAGTACATTGGGACTGTATTCAATATTGGATGTGGTCCACGCACCTGATTTGACCTGCTCTCTGAAACCCGGCCCGTTTTCCGTGTCTTGAACAGCTCATCTGAAATCCTCGCCGAAGGAGCATGGAGCTCGGAGAGTTTGTGCCGCTGCTCACGGCGTCGGCGCCGACGCTCAGCGACCTGCACCTGCGCGGCGCGGGCATCGACGTGCTTGAGAACGCGCGCCACGCCTCGCGCAAGATCGCGCTCGTCGCCGTGCTGCAAAGCGACGCAAGCGATACCAACGGCGAGCAGCGGGGCATCTACATCACGCCGAAATCGGTCAACGTCCAGGAGCAGGACACTGCGGTGCTGCTCTGCACGCTGCGCTTCGTGGATCTCACCAGCGAGCCGTGCTGGGGCTCCCTGCTCACGCTGCTGTGCTCGCACGCGTTCGTCGCCTCTCCTGGCACGATCACTCCCTCCAGCTTCCACCCATTCCGGTTCCTCTCGGACCTGCTCCAGTGGCGTATCACCGAGTCCACAAGCACCGACGAGCCACAACACACCGTGTTTATGAAAGAGCTCATGCCCAAGTTTACGTGGGTCGCCATCGACTTGAAGATCAAAGAGATGGAAGGCATCGAGACACCGACCCAGTATTTCGAGACGAAACTCACCAACCCGCCCGTCCACGGTGGCGGCGCCACCGACGACCGCGATCTTGAAGCGCAGATGCTGGCCAGTGAGCTGCTGCCGCCGACACGTGACTGTCTTAGTATCAAGTCGACCACGCTGCTCACTCCAGCGGGGTATACCAGTCAACAGGTATTCACATCGCCCAAGATTCTATCGCACGCGCTCGAAACGATCCGTCCCAAGGCGCTGTTTGGACGGTACCTAAGTGGCGGCGTGCTGCTGCATCTGCTGCGGTCCATGGCCCACAGTCTGTCATCCCAGACGCCCATTGTCCTGCAGCGTGTGGTGCTGAATGTCCAATTCAGTTACTGGAAGCTGCTGCTGGAGAGCGCCTTTGAAAAGTACACAGACGAGCTCCACGCGCGGTTGAGCGTGTACGAGAAAGTCGAATTCAACGCCGCGTATCTGGTGGATATCACGGAACGCAAGCTCCAGTCGGAGAGCGTCGCGGTCGTGAATGCCGGCCAGGGCCAGTTCTCGTCCTTTGATGAGTTTGGCAACCTCAAACGGTCCACGTCCCAGGGCGGCAGCAGCCATGATCTCGTGCATGGGAGGAGCTCCTCAGAAGACCACCGCCCGACGCTCAACACGGGCATCTTTTCCTTCATCAAGAACCGCGCCGAGCGTGCCTTTTCCAAGCAGTTCTCGACGATGTCGGCCTCATCATCGACCGCCTCCAGTGCATCGTCTGGCGCTGGTAATAGTGGACTTAATCACATCCCAGAAGACGAAGCAGCCAGCCTCGATATCGACGCCATGCCTGCTGCCTCGCTCGCGACCCCAGAGGATCTTCTGGCCGAGTACAACGCCTCGATCAAGGCGTACCAGATCCCACCACAGTATATCAACACGCCCGTGGAAGCCATGCCCGTGAGTAAGTCAGTCCTTGACCGTATCCATCGGGAGGCACTCGGTGAGGCCCGCAAGATGATCCTGCCGTTCCTCTACGACCTGCGATGCACCGACACAACCTACTCGGAGCTTGGCAGTGGCGCCCTGGACTTGGCCGTGGGCAAGCGCAACTTGCTGCGACGCATTCGCGACGTCTGGCGTCGCTTCGAGCTGGCCAACGAGGCCGCGTCCTCGCTCTTCTGTGCGCAGCTTGCCCAGTACCTCCACGCGATCGTGCTCAAGAAGACGGACCGAGACAATGAAGCCCATCAACAATCCATGCCGCGCATCGGACGATCGACGTCGAGTGTGATACTGCCCGACGCTGGCGCCACGAACGCCGCGCCGCTGACCAAGCTGCCGTTGGAATTGATCACCTACAAGACCAACCTGGAGGCGCTCGTGTCGCAGTACAACTTTGTCGCGCGTGGCCCACGTGCCCAGCGTGTGCTGATTGGTTTCTTCCAGGGCGTCGTGGGCAAGCGGCTGCTCGCACTGGCGCAAAAGGAGTACAACCGCTTTGCAGATGCATGCGACGTGAAGGAAAACAAGCTCGCGGACCTGGAAGACAGCCTGGAAGACGCGCAGCATCACGTGGAGCACCACCAAAAGACCAACGACCAGCTGACGCAGCAAGAGGCGACATCCATCGCCCAGCTTGAGCAGCAGCACAAGAATGTGCTCGAGAACCTCCAGGCATCGATCCGCGATGCCTCCACCAAGATCGACGAAGCACTGCGTGACCAGCAGGCGCTGTACCAGCGCACGATGCAAGCCACACGCACGACCATCAGCACGATCGACCAGGTCTCGACCAAGAACCGCGTGTTCAATGGGTACCTGGAACGGTACGAGAAGGGCCACTTGTTCTCCAAGAGCTGGCGGCAGTACTACTACGTACTGGACCACGCGACGCTGACGTACTACAAGTCGAAGAGCTCGTATGAAGAGCGTGGCGCGCCGTGTGAGCCGCCCATCAAGCTGACGGGGTACACCGTGGTCAAGAGCCGCACGGACGATATGAAGATCAAGCTGGTCCCGCCCGAAGCCGGCCAGATGCTGCGGTTCCGCGCACCGGCGAGCGTGGGGCGCGACGCGTGGATGAAGAAGTTTATCGAGGCGTCCCAGCTCTCCTCCAGCCAGCGATAGGCCGATGAAGTGAAGCATGGGGTACTTACTATTGATTGACTGATTGGTACGGTAGTGTGTGAGGTATTAATACAGTAACGATAGTCCTGCTTTAGGCGAATGGAGCCTGGAGCGGATTGCCTAGTGAAGGCAACAACTTGTCGTGCGTGGGACTTGTGCGTGGAGGTGGGCGTACGATCGTCGCTGTTGTCGGTCCGCTGAAGAAGAATGGGTGGTGCAGATACTGGGTCGCGGTGAGCCGCTGGGTCGGATCCAGCACCAGTAGCTTACTAAGGAGATCGACAGCTTCAATCGAGGCGTCGGGGAAGAGCTGCCGCCACGGCAGTGGCTCGTACACCGGGAACTGGACCTTGTTGTAGTCGGGCAGCGTCGACACAGCCTACAATATTTATTTATTCAGTGTCACCGCGAGAGTCGAGTACACATGGTTGAGCCATAACACACCGGCCAGGATTTTTCTGGACTGCCGAGCACCTGGAAGATCCGGAAGAGCTGGTCAATGTCGCTCTGTCCTGGGAAGACTGGCACGAGATGCAGGAGCTCCGCGAAGATCGCGCCGACGGCCCACATGTCGATAGCCGTGTCGTAGTGGCGGCTGCCAAAGAGAAGCTCCGGTGCGCGATACCATCGCGTCGCGACCTGGTGCGAATACGACTTGCTGGGCCCTATGTAGATGGTGGCGAGGCCAAAGTCGGTGAGCTTGAGCTCGCCGTCAGCGGTCACGAGCAGGTTCCCAGGCTTGATGTCCTACCGGTAGGTTTCCAGTCAAGTGGTATGAGTAGACACAATAAATATTGGGTCCTATCTTCATACAATCTCACTCTGTGGATGATGCGGTGGTCGTGGCAGTACTGGACGGCGAGTAGCAACTTGCGCATGATGCAGCGGATCTCTGGGTCGGAGAAGTCGCGCTGGCGGTGGCGGAGAATCTGGGCCAACAATTATATTGTCATCAGCCAACAGACCACAATATTTATTGGTGGAGACTCATGTAGTACGCTGAACAGGTCGAACTCGACGAACTCCATGGCCAGCGCTACGTTTGTTCCGTCCGCGAAGACCTCGTGCAATTTCACGACCTACAGCGTGCCTCAGTGCTGAGACATACACACAGAGAATCGCATATCACAAACATTGATGTGGTCGCATTGTCGGAGCGTCTCGATTTCCTGGAAGAGCGCCGCGGGAAGCACGGGTAGCTGGCCGTCGTCCGCGAGGCGAAGCTTTTTAATTGCTACGAGGTCTCCTGTGACTGTGTTGCGCGCCTTGAAGACCTCGCCGAAGGCGCCATTCCCGATCTTTTCGATCACATCAAAGTGGTCCATTTTTTGGCTTTTTTTTGCTTTTTTTGGCGATCGTGGCTCTTCATGTTGACGAGCAGATGACGTGGCTAACCAATACTATTATAGTAACAGTACTTATTAATACGGTCCCCACTGTCAATTATAATTGCAAATGGAATATTGTGAAGATAAAAAGCGAAAAGTGAAAAGAAAAACAAAATGGAGGCCGACGGTGTTGTTTTGCTGCATGCCGCCCACGTTCTTCATACCGGTACTGGGAACGAGTCGATGACGGATCAGGATCCTTGCACACCACAACGGTCGATGGGAGAGCTAGTGGTTGTTCTTCCACACGAGGTAGCGCGTGTCGCCGAGTTTTCGTGGACTGAGCTTGTGCTTAGCGAAGAAGAGAATGGCCAGGAGCATGCAGAGTGAGCCGACGACGATGTACGCGATACCGAGGAACGGGTTGCGGCCACCGAACCAGGACGTAGTCGAGATCACCAGCGATTTCTTGCCATCGAACGTGGTCACGAGGAAGTCTGAAAGGACAAAGAAAACAACATCAACAAACATCATAGACGGATGCAGCAGGGTAGGAGAGCACTTACTGCTGGAGACGAGGAACTCGAGCTTCGTGCCAGCGGCAAGATCCGTGTCGATACGACCGTAGAGCTTGCGGAAGCTCGGCAGACCGGCGGTACGCATCCACACGATAAAGTGTTCGTCCTGCACACCGTACGATGGCGCCTCGGTGGTCCACGCGGTCTTGTTGGCGATCGGCGGCTGTCCCTCGTACGCAGGGATCACGTAGCGGTACTTGGGGTTCTCCCACAAGAACAGGTTGTCCGTCATCGTGGCTCGGTCGGCTTCGTCAATGTTCTTGAACTTGGTCTCGATATCCGACTTCCACGCGATGTTGGTCTGGTCCAGCAGGTTCACGACCTCCGTGTCTTTGTACTTGTCCGTCTGGTAGTGCTTGTCGCCGTCCACCGTGAGACTGTTGACCCAGAAGATGTCTACAAGACCATACGAAAACCATTCGAATCCATACCCCGGACAAGCTGCATGAAAAACGAACGTACCGTTGAAGAGACTGTTGGCGATGAGACCGCACGGGTTCAGCTTGTACGTGTCCGTGGTGCTGACCAGCGGCGTCGTGCCGGTCGAGTTGTACTTGAGCACGTCGCCGCTGGACTCCAGCGGCGAGCAGTCCGAGGTACTCGCCGACGCGTCACCACGCAGCTGCGCGTCGCTGCGAGACTGCACGTAACGGCGGTGGTTCTGGTAAAAGTTGTCGAGCTGATAGTACACAAAGATGGGCGCCGTCATGTCCTTGTCCACATTGAACGTGACGAGGCAGCCGCGCGTGTCCACGTCAAAGGTATCTCGCTGCGATTCCTCGGACAAGAAGCAGCCGCTGCCGAGCGACACGATGTTGGACGACGCCTGCGTGTCGGCGCCCTGGCCGTCGTACTGGATCGAGTACTCGACCACATTCTCCGACTCGGTGTTGAGGATGATGCCGATCGGGATGAAAATGAGGCCGACCACCGCGAAGGTGCCGATGACCCAGTTGGGTGTGAGAATTGGCTGCCACGCCTTGAGCTTCTGCTGCTTGAACGGGGTATCTATCGACGCCACAAGGCAGTCAGATACTATCGATTAACGAGGGGGGGGATTGATACTGCCCCCTGCTTCGTACCTTCGGGCTTTCTCGATTTTTCCTCCATGGCGGCGCGTACGTAGTCGGTCGCTTCTCTTTTTTACCGTGCGGTCCCTCGCTGTGCTGCGCTTCTCGTGGCCGCCGCTTCACTTGGTGCGGGGAGGGAGGAGGTGCCTCTTGCTGTTGTGTGGGTTTCTTTATGCTGGGACTGAACGCTCGCCCACGCTGGGGATGTTCAGTCTGTTGTTTTTTGTTCTTGTCGGTTTTTACCGACAAATTTATCTTTATTGGAGCGTTTTGATTGGTTGAAATGCGGAAATCCGCGTAATCCAGGGTGACGATTCCCTCGCCCAAGGCTTGTCACAGGCAGATGCACCATCCACTTCCATATTTAACGTTTGGCGATTTGTTATTTATGGATAAATGTGTTGGTTTGATTGCATCCCGCGTTTTGGAGGAATCCTCCTTGGTGGTGAACGCCCAGTACACATGAGCGGACGAGGTGACCGCGGCGGCGGCGGGCGCGACCGCGACCGCAGCGCGCGTAGCGACGACCGACGGGACCGTCGCGATATCCACAGCCGGTACGGCGACAGAAACCGCAGCGAAGGCCGTCGTGATGACCGCGAGCGTGACCGATCCAGGGACCGTGAGCGTGATCGGGACCGCCCGCGTGATCGCGATGGTGAGCGTGAGCGTGACCGCGATCGCCAGCGAGATCGATCGCGAGATCGCCATCCAAGCAGCAGAGACAGCCGTCCTGAGCCATCCCACAGTGGCAGTCGACCGGTGCAGGATGATCGGCCAGCACCTTCTCCAGATGACGCTGCCCCACCATCGCAGACAGTGTCTAGCAGCGGCTGGGACGCCAAGAAGGAAGCAGAGAACGACCCAACGTGGGCGCGTATTTACATCTCCAACCTGCCGTCCGACATCACGACAGAGGAACTGCAGGAGCTGTTCGGATCGCTCGGTATCGTCGCGAAAGAGAAGCAAAAGCGTGGGTACAAGGACCAATGGCCATACAAGATCAAGATTTACACGGATGACGGCGGACTGGTCAAGGGTGATGCAGTACTGACCTATGAAGACTCCAGTGCAGCACGGGCGGCGCCAAATTTCTTCGACGGTGCGTTATCACGTTCGTTCTACAATCTGGACCCACCAACGAATGTAGGGCTGATGTGTCTGCAGGTCATGAGATTCGCGGCAAGAAGATCAAAGTAGAGCTCGCAGGCAAGCCAGAGCCACCAGTGGGTGGCTGGAACGGCGGTGGCGGTGGAGGCGGTCGTGGCGGTCGCGGAGGATACGGTGGAGGCGGTAGCCGCTATGGAGGCGGCGGCGGCGGCTATGGCGGTGGAGGCGACAGTCGCTACGGCGGCGGAGAGCGTGATTTCCGTGGTCGATCCGGTCCTCCTCGCCACCGTCCGTACTAATAGCGCACGCCATGGAACCGTCCGTCCGTAGGCTCTATCTCGTACCACGATACAGTAGCTCATTGAATCTCATTTGATCGTGACATGTCAAAAGTTAGGAAACTGCATCCTAAAACCTAAATTCCCCGCAATACGAGGGAGAGGACGTCATAAAACCTCGTTTATGCACAGGTAAAAACCTCAACGATTCCAGGATTCGGGTGGCGGGTTCAACGTCAGGCAGAAAGCGAAGCAGGCGGCGGCAGTCGATTCGCCTGCCCGCACGCGCGCGTCATCTCTCGTGTTTTTGTCCCTCCCCCCACGCAACAGCGCGCGTGTATATCCTCCATCGTCCCTTCTCTCCGTTCGTGGCATTTGCGCGTGGATTCCCCTCCTACACGCCGAGAACACGCCCGTACGGCCATGGGTCTCTACAACGTGATCGCGCTCAGCGCCGAGCTCGCGATCCTCGCGTGGTACATCGCGGTCCCGTACTCGCATGGCTGCGCGTCGCTGCTCGTAGACGACTACCGTCGCTTCTGGGATTTCAAGCAGTCGCTCGGCGCGACCGCGGCGCTGGCGGGCGTGCGCATGCTCTTCTTCGAGTACGTGCGCATGGCCAGCAAGCACGCGCCGGCCACGCGCTGCTTCGTGTTCTTCGTGTTCCTCACACAGGCCATTTTCTGCGCCGTGAGCTCGCTGCAACCGCTGGTGTTTTGGCGGGAGGCGCCGCTGTCATTCGCACGGTATAGGTCACTCGAGTGGGGGAGTGCCTTCGTGTACACGCTCTGGGGGCTCACGCTCGTGAGCACGGCGTTCCAGGTCGTGTACACGTTCCAGCTGAACAAGAGTCGAGGGTTGCTGGCGGACGATGGATTCCTGCAGGACGTGCTCTTCTCCCAGGGCGCCCAGGACGCCAACCTCGCGTCCTGGAAGACCAAGTGGACCCAGCTCGTCACGCACCTAAAGCGGCGGCACACCGACCCGACGTTCGAGGCCGTCGTGCGGCTCTACGCGCAGCGGGACGGCGCCGTGGACCGACTCGCGGTCGTGTACGACCGCAACCCGCCCGCATTGGAGTTTTACCTGCCGCAATTGTGCAGTTTTCTACTACTCAGTGCACACCAGCAAAGCCCACAACTGTGTATCATCCTACTGGACAAGTGCAGCGTGTACGTGGGGCCGTTGGTTGCTATACTCGGGGTGCCACTGCGCAGACCGGACTCACTGACATGCCTTGTAGATCGCACGTGTTTGCGCACCGCATGCTGTGGTACCTACAGTCCTACTGCCTGGACAACAAGGCATTCTCGTTGGAGGAGAGCGCGAGCCGCATCCACATGCTGATCGACGAAGTGTCGGCACGCGGCGTGGAGCCAGCACGCGCGATCGAGAGCCCACCCGTGGCCGTGGTCACTGGCGACGACGACGAGGCCACCGTTGCGGCACGGAGCCACGAGGCCGAGGCACTGCTGCCCGCCAAGGACGACCAGTACTACACGTTCCAGCTGACCAAGATGCCGCTCGATCTAGAGCCCGACCACGCCTCGGCTGACCCGTTCCAGCTCGAGTCCACCTTCCTCACGGCACTGTGCGCCGTATCCTCCAACCTTCGATCTGTACCGGTCTCCAGACGCAACGATATGGTACATCGGGATACGATTATTTCATGTGGCGCCTAGGTATCAAGGACTTATATTGTCATGCACAGCTCCGCACGTGGTTGGCCGATATCCAGGGCCAGTTCTTGCCCAGCAACGCCCTCTACCTCCCTGTTGGCAACGCCCACCACCGCCTGAAAAGGATCCACGTGACCGAGAGCTTTACCTTCTCCACTCGGGTAGGTTCTATACAAAGTACGAGTGGCTGACCGGTGGTGCTGACGACGTGTGGCTCGAACAGGAACGCGTCCCGTTCTTCTTGTGCGCGGAAGTCGTCGACTACACGTCTCCCAACGAGGAAAAGAAGAAACGAAGAAGCCTCTTCCATGGTCGACGCTTCACGCTGAATCTCTGGGACAAGTCCGCGTACAGCGTGGTCAACCACTCGGCCGTGTCGTCCTCGGAGCGTCCACATCCGCTGTCCCCTGACGCTGCCGCACTCGGCTTCTGGAGTGAATCCAAGCCACAGTCCAGCCCACGCCAGCGATCCATTTCGCACCACCTCACCTCCTCCACGGATCTCTTTGGTGGCTTCTTCGAGAACATCGTCAAGAACACGCCACTCGCTCGCCACAGTTCGTACATCGCCAGCTCGAATGTACGAGGAACATCGCACGAAGCACTGCTGACTGACTCGGGCGAGGCGGTGGGTTTGCCATCACCCATCACGATAAGCACGCATGGCCAGAATGAGCGAAGCCAGCGGTACTCGACGTTGTCGGATGCGTCCAAGCACAGCCTCACGATTGAAACATCGAGTGGCGACAAGGACTGTCGGGACATGCTCCCTCGCCCTGACGACCAGTGGTCTCCACGCTCCGAGGTGTCGCCTCGGTCACCAGGCTCGCCGTACTCGCCACCGTCCCTGGCTCGTTGTGACAGCACGGATATCTACCTACGCACGCTCTCCGAGCGCGACTCCAAGTTTGCCGACGATGACCTAGTCGTCGCGCTGCCTCCGCTCTCTGCTGGCCGCTCGGACATCCCCACTGTCATCTTCAAGGAGCGGTGGATCGAGAAGGAGTCTCGCCTCCGCGTCGCGTCGCAGTGGGGCAGTGACCCTGGCTGGCGACTGCTGCCCGTGATCGTCAAGAGCGACGACGATCTTCGGCAAGAGCAGCTCGCGTCGCAGTTGATCAAGCAATTCGCCAAGGTGTTTGGCGAGGCCAAGCTACCGGTGTTTATTCGCTCGTACGACGTGATCGCGATCTCGGCCACGTCTGGCTTTGTGGAAGCCATCGCCGACACGATCTCGATCGACTCGCTTAAGCGGAACGACCGCGAGTACATCACACTGCTGGATTTCTTCCACCGCCATTTTGGCGACGAGACTTCGTCGGAATTCCGCGCGGCGCGGCACAATTTTGTCAGCAGCCTGGCCGCCTACTCGATCGTGTGCTACCTGCTCCAGATCAAAGACCGCCACAACGGCAACATCTTGCTGGACGCCGAGGGCCACATCATCCACATCGACTTCGGCTTCATGCTGTCCAACAACCCGGGCAACGTCGCGTTCGAGCAGGCGCCGTTTAAACTCACGGCCGAGTTTGTCGAGCTCATGGGCGGCCCGCGCTCGGCCACGTTCCGGCACTTCCGCTCGCTGTGTGTCCGCTCCTTCCTGGTTGCGCGCAAGTACCGCCACCGCTTCGTGCTGCTGCTCGAGATGATGATCAATGGGAACGAGCACCTGCCCTGCTTTGCCGGCGATGCCAAGGGCACCCTCGACCGACTCGCGGCGCGCTTCCAGCCGCAGCTCGACATCAACGCGTGCGAGGACT
The DNA here is from genome assembly GCA_023337575.1 of Pythium chondricola. Classification (NCBI taxonomy): domain Eukaryota; phylum Oomycota; class Peronosporomycetes; order Pythiales; family Pythiaceae; genus Pythium; species Pythium chondricola. The sequence continues at coordinate 1,556 of JAADXF010000705.1, read as the reverse complement.
TTGTCCACGCGCTGATCGACGCCTCGCTGGACAACTGGCGGACCAAGTGGTACGACAAATACCAGCGCTGGTGCGTCGGGGTCTTTTAGGGGTCGTCCCAATATTAATACAAATATAATTATTGGTGGCGTGGTGGCAAATATTCTCACGGCGCCACCAGCAGCAGCAGATTAATATGGTAAATCCTATCGACTCGGTTCACCTGCTTCCTGCTCTCCTGTGTGCTCTGTGTTTGATCCACGCGGTGGATGCGAGCAACCTGCCGAAGTGTGCCATCGTGCTCAGCATCGATGACATGACCTACAAGTAATACAACGAGAAGACGAGGGAGTTGGTGACGCAGGGTGAGGAGGCGGTATCCACCAGGGCTCCGAAATAAATGATGCATACAAAAATAATGTTTAATGCGGCACCGAAATCATTTATTTGTCATGCTTTCTTGGCAGCCATAGATATTAATTTATTTTCTTGAGCCTGGATTCCGATACAAATGTTTGGTATGATGGGGTGCACAACTTGTGAATACAACCATACATACTGTAATTGATGATCGGTTTTGAGGATCCTACAAAATAATGTATGGAGGGAGTTGAATTGCATACATTTTTAAGTGCATTTTTCCAGCCCTGGTATCCACTCTCGCCACAAGCGTCCACGTGGTGCGACTCGTGGATGCGACCTCGACGAAGCTCGTAGGGTGGCAAGGCGTCTCGATCTTGTTTTCGTCCCTGGGGCATCCACAGCTGCACGACTATTTGAAGGCGTCGAACATTGTCTACTTTATGCCAACCTGGACGATGATGGAACTCTGGCTTGGCAATCAAGTAGCGGATGAAATGGGTTGCGTTGCAAGACTCAGTGCTGCGGGCGGACATGGAGCACCAGAGATTCTCACACAAGCAGCAGGCAGCGATTGAGTCATTCGACGACGCCCAGGAGGTCATCAAGTATGCCCAGAGAGGCGGCCAAATCAGGGACCAGCACTTCAGCCGGTATCTTCTGCAGATGGCGCCGAGCGAAGGCACTATTGACTCGATTCCCTATGCGATCAGGTCACTGAGCGCGTGGTTGGCCGGGCATTGAGGCACAGTTTGGATCAAGTGGCTGCGTTTGCAATGGCCCCCGTTGAGGAATCCAGTGCGTTGTTACAACGAAGCGTGCACGAGATACTGAGCCACCGAGCCCGCTGCCTGCGTTAGCCGAAGTCTTCCGTGCCAGATCGCTGTCTCCGAGTGCCACGGCCAGGACGTAATAGTAACTCAAAAACATAATATGAGTATTTTCATTCCATAATTTATTATTGAGGCGATCGAAATGTGACCAATACTTTTCCCAGAGTAAATGGTCGAGAGGGTCCAATCCAACAGGAGGTTTGTATGGGTTGGGTACCATAAACAAATTCATTGGAAAATGATGAGTAAGTGAATAATTAATTTCTCCAAATCTCGGCTAAATATTTTAATATTTGGCCGAGATTTGGAGAAATTAAAATAGGGATCTTGAATACTGGCCACGGCTGACTTGATCGTGCAGGCTTCCAGCTGACATGCGTGTGG
>JAADXF010000704.1:0-12928 GCA_023337575.1 Pythium chondricola | reverse complement strand
TGGCCTCTTCCACGTAGGCCTGCGCGCACTGCATGTATCGCATCAGCGTGCCACGGGAGACCGACGAGAGCTTGGAGTTCGTGCGCGTCAACGGACGCTCACAGAAGCTGAACGGAAGACGTTCCATGGCGATCTACTCAATCCAGCGGAAGATGTCCGCCGTGCGTTGGTCAACGACACGCAGACGAAGAGAGTTGGTCGAGCGGATGGCCACTGCCGCTTGCTCCTGGAAGAGCGGGTGGTGGGCGCACATGCGTCATGAGGTTTGTGTAGCCGTTGCGGCTACGCCGAGTCTTCGAGCACGAGTTGCATTCGAAAAAGCTATCCTCCTTCTGAGAGAAGAGGACGGCGCAGACGTCACGGTTGGAGAGGGACATGGGGGCTGGAGCTGAGGCTGGTGAGGTAGCTTGGGGGAGCAGAACTTCGTTTGTCGGTGAAAAACAAAGTGAGGAGGTTGGCAGGAGGCACTGTGGGGCATCCAAACTGCTGGACAACGAGAGCCGCACCTTGGAGAACGACCTGGCTTGCCTAGAACCACTCAATTCTGCACAGGTCTATGCGTCCAATACATTGGATATTAATTTCGTGATGCTACAATAATAATTCCGTAATTATATTGAAATAGTTTTTTCCGTCATTATTCAGTGAGCAGCACTGTCCACAAGGTCCCAGTACTATTTCGGATCGCCGATTCCAACGGCAGTCTGTTTGAAGCGGACGCCATCCAGTTGATCAACGCCAAGCCTGAAGCCTTCGTCCGAGTCGTCAATGCATTGCCCAACATGGGTAACGCCGGTGGTATGCTTATGGTCGACATAACCCAAGACACAAGCTCCCCGCTACCACCCTTCTGGGTACCCCACACAAATGTGGGATGCGTGGTGATTGGCGATGACCCCGTAGTTCGTTCGCGAGTCACCACGTTCAGTGCATCTCAATGAGACAGCGACATAATCGAGTTGATGCAGTTGCTTGGGCCGGACCTGCGAGCACTGTCGTTGACCAGGTTCTGCGATGACGCTTGGTTGAAGGATGCCCTCGTACCCTGTACACAGCTCACGTACTTGAACCTGAGCGGACTCGCGCGACGTGGTGGAGACGCGCCGGTGGACGAGTGCCTTCGCGATGAACACATCCAGTCACTGCAAGTACTTCAGTTGGGAGACTCGGATCTAATGCCGCGTGATGCGAGCAGTTTTCGGGACCGCCTGCGATCGAACAAGAGTGCACTGCCTCTACTTGTCCTGAGTCTGACAGGAGGCAAGCTCCAATGTGAAGGTCTGGAAGCCGTTCGTGATCTGCTGCGTGAGCAGCCTAGTATCGACTACGTCGAGATCGACAGTGATTTCTGGATGCTGAACACGCCATGGCGATGGGGTGATGGACAGTTCGCCTGCAGCGAGTATGCTGCAGTCCGCACTCAACTCGAGGACGACTATCGCTGTGCGCTTGTCTCCGTCGACGCCAAGATCGCGTTCATGGGAGTACTTGGGACCTATGCATCGATCGAGATGTCGGTTGTCGAACAGATCTTCGCGTACGCTGGTCGATCCACGCTGCAGGGACTCGTGTGGCGGCCAGTGTACAGCCTGTGAACCCTTTAGGTTTTCCTGTTTTTAGACATTCAAGACCAAATTTGTAGATACGCACTCCAATATTCTGCTTTATGTTCTTGATTTTGCAACAAATCGTTGCCATTTGAGGGTTATCCGCCCCTTTGTCACTTCAACCAACAAGAAGAAGATGATGCTCGGCGGAGAGACATCAGTCGACGCAGCGGCGGAGCGCAAGCTCGTGCACTGGGTCAACTCGCTCCCGCTCGCCTCGTGCTTGCTCATAGACGACATCTCCGACCTTCGTTTTGGCGACGTCCTGTGGGACATCGTCTGTTGGATCGATCGCAACAAGACATCTCCATCGAGGGGACACATTGAAGATGTCGTCGAGTTCGCCGCGCGCCACTGCGCACTGCTGGATCAAGGCATCATGCATATTATCCATAGTGCACAGTGCGCCTCTCGATTGCGAAAGGGTGACGGCGCCACCATTTGTGCGGTGGTATCAGTACTAATGCGAATATGCGAAGAGCGCCAATTCCAGGCGCACGTGCTGGAGAAAGGAACGCGTGCGCAACAGCGACAGGAAATCACACGCAACTTACCTGTTGACAATGCGACGACGCCAGTCAGTACACCCGCTATCTACGTAACAGTTGCAAGAAGCAAGCGAAGCGAGCAAGGGATGCAGCCCGACAAAGCCAGAGAGGCCACGGTTTTAAAGCGACCAAGCCAAGTACATGCAACGCAGTCCACGTCGTCGATGATATGCAAGAAGGTTCCACCACGGGCGAAGACAGCACAAGACGAGTATTCACCGCAGAATAGCATCAAGCAGAAGAAACACGCGAGCAAACACCGCAAGTCTCCACCAAACGTTACATGCAATGCGCGTGAGGTTATGCAATGGCTCTGCTCACTCGTGTCTGTTCGGAAGAATGACAGAGGGACGGTGGATAATGACGCGGATGCGATTGCAGAGCTCAAAGATGGCGTCGTCCTGTGTGCACTGGCCGCAGTGATTACACACCGCCGTGGGAGTGTGGCGATGCGATACAAGACGCATAGAGTTCGCGTTCTTGGCTCGTCGGCTGACGTGCTATTCCCTCGTGGAGCAACCGTGACGCCTCGAACGGTCGCTGAGAAGAAGCACAATTTAAAGACAGCATGGAGCCTCATGGACGAGTGCCAGGTCCTGTCGTCCTCGCCGTCGTGCTATGAGGACGAATTCATCCGAGTCTTCCACGATTGCGGTGCGGAATCCAGCGTTTATGATCGTGTATGCGCCATTCTTTCGGGTGCCAGAGATGCGTTTACCAAGAGCGTGACACGAGCAGGAATGAAAACAGCATCGGGGCCAGGATCTCCATTGAAACATCCAGAGGCAACCGACAAGAAAACTCGTCGACGACCATACATCACAGTGGAGCAGATCGATGGGGTCAAGAAGTGGATGAAGACAATCGATGTCGATCCAAACGCAGTGAGTGTTGTGATGAACACCTTCTAGAGACGGTGGGTTGACTGACAGTGGTGATAGGTCGCCACTGGTATTTTCCAAGACACACTAAGGAACGGAGTCGCGTTGTGGTACGTGCTGTTCGGGATGGCTCTTCAAGTGCGGGCGCTGATGGCGTTTGTTGCCCAGTCAAGTTATTCGAAGATGGAAACCTGCAACCAAAGACAAGCCAGGAATGAGGGGGTGCCCGAAAACGCTCAATGAAGTCCGGTTCGTGATGTCGGTCTGTTTCGTTGTGGATGTGACGTTCTAACTATGCTTGGTGCGATGGATCAGAGAGAATATTGTTGGTGCGATCCAAATGATTCAGCAGCTCCGTACTCTGGGGTTGGTGCTGCCAAAGAGCTTCTTGGCGAGTGATGTGGTCGACGGCATCATGATGGGCGACAAGCAGGTCATATATGGAATTCTGTGGCATCTCATGCAGTACTGGAATGACGAGCAGCACGGTCCTCCATCCGTTCCTGCACCAGAGCAACAGATGCTCGAGGTGGATCAAGACTTTTTCTTGCCAGTCGAACCGACGAAGGTGATGAATGCTGTGTCTGATCGAAATCTTCCGCAGAAGGTGTCGATGTTTGAGCTTGACGTGCCAGCATGCGAGTTGCTGGAAGGTTCGGTCGGAAGTGAAGAGGTTGGTGTCGAGGCAAGCAACATGCCAACGTGGTGGGGTGGAGCACATATCGCTGAAGACATTCTTCCGCCGCCACGAGCCAGCACACGAGCAGTCTTATTGAATTCCGACGATGATGAAGGCGATATTCGACCTCGGTATCAAAGAAAACAGGCGACAGTATCTGATGCAGCAGATCTGGGAATGCCGGTACCAGCGCAAATAACAGTACGCTCACCACGAATGCAGGTTGAAGCCACTACATCACACCACCTTCCAGTGCTGACGGCTGGTGACGACGAATTTGAGGAGCGCGACAAAGAGACGCAGACGACGCTGGCAAACGAGACCCAGAGTACTGCCACTTCGCTCATTCCACACGGAGATATCGACGCAATCGTTCAGTGGCTCAAGGCACTCGGTGTCGAAGTATCAAATACCGCTGATCTCTATGTAAGTCAAGCAAGCTCGTGGATGCTCGTTCGAGAGGGGCTAACTTGTGTGATCTTGCGCAGCATCCAGCGGCGACACTGCATGACTTCAAGTCAGGGGCATTGTTTTGCTCTCTTGTCGAGAAGTTGGAGTACATGCGTGTCATGGAAGGCGTTGACCGCAAACCGCAAGTCACAAGGGCGTCTGCGCTGCACAATATCAACAAAGCTGCTTCCATCCTCGAAAAGAAAAAGGTAAGTGAACGCCGAATATGATGGCTGACCAACCTAGTAACATCGATGTCTCAAAGGGTATTCCGGCGAGATTGCTTCGCCAGAAATCGAAGATCTACGAAGGACATCACTCGACAATACTCGAGTTGCTGCTGGCAATGCGCAAGGTACGAGAGGCTCTTTTTGAGGATTCTTGAAGGAAAAAGGTCTCACAGAGTGAGGTGCAGGCATACGGATACCATCTCCACGGCCGAACGACTGGTACGCAACTTCCCGATGTATACGATCTCGACACGTTATCACCAGAACCGGGAGCAGTGCGAATCTCGCAGCAATAATCGAGTGGTGTACAGCGCAGTGGCTTCCGACGTACCCGATCGAGTTCATTTGCTTCAACAATCGACGCTGCTGCACATCCGCATGGCCGTCACTGGTGGTGAGGATGTGATCAAGCTCAATCGACTCGAGAGACCGTGTGGCTACTACGAAGTCGCTGAGCCAGCGTAGATGTTCGGTGTCAAGAGTGCAACTGTGAACAGTAATCGATTTGAGTGCGGGCTGATCATCTCGATGCCCGTGGAGCCCCCTCAAGAACTCGCTGACTGGTCTGCTCCCAGAGATGTTGAGTACGTGGAGAAAGCAATTTCTCGCATTGTTTAAGGTTTGTGCAAGCGCCGGAGGTGGGCCCCCTTTATCTTGTGCCACGATGGAACGTTTAGCTGCTGGAATCGTGTTGACACTTGAAGGAAGCTGGTGCGGCTCCAGGACCAGTCAAACTTCCGGGGCCAGTGACGCAGCGAGAGATGGCGTAGTTATCGACCAGCGAGTTCAAGAAACCTGAACAAATCGCCTTTGATGTCAGGCACAGGGTGGTCCCAGCGGCCAGAAACTGCTGGGTCATTGTCCCCAATCAAGCTCTGGAATCACATCCCCACCGCTACAGTTGACCCAACATGAAGCCAGTTGATCGACTTCAGCTGCGCCCACGAAACCTACCTGTTGCCGTTGCTCTCGAAGTTACCATCGGCGTTCTCCTCGTCGCCGTCTTGACTTTCCGAGTGGCTACTTGGGTGCTCGTTGTCGGCATCGTCGCCAAGATGCTTGAACATCTGACACCATCCCTCCTCTCGGATACTCAAGATTCGATAGAAGCTGGTATCAGTGCTTTCTACCTGGTACGAGTTGACATCAAGCTCGTGGCACACGTCATCCCCCTCAAGACCACAGATCACAGTCTGTTTCTGCTCAAAACCGTCAACAACAACCTGGCGGTTGCTCATCACCAACCAAATGGGGCGTCATAAGTCCGCCGTGTATGCGTGTGGTGGCCCAGCGAAGCAGACTCGTGCAGACCACATGTGGATCGAGTCATTGTGCCGAGCGTTTGCAGTTTTGTTCGACGTGGTCATCAGTTCGATCGCAATCTGAGCAAGGGAAACTGAGGTCGAGGAAGGGCTCTTCTAGACGGATGGGCGACAAGCCTTCAAGGTCAGTGGCGAGATTGTCGATCACATGCGGGATAGGTGAAGGCGATGCGGATACATTGTTCGTGGTGGGGTACAGGTGGTGAACTCGACGGCGCTGCGTCTTGGCCATGGGTGCAGAGGATCGTCTTTTGGCTGGTTCTTGCCAAGTGGCTACGCGAGGCCAGAGGACCATCACGCACGTTGTCTCAAAACCGAGACAACTTTGTTCAGTTGTCGACGTGCTACATTTCTTGCCCCGCTTCGGGAGCGTGTACTGTACTACACTACCCTGCCAGCCTCGACTGAAGTCCTCGGGATCCAAGTCTCCGATCGAGGCGTTCATGAGGGCACATAAATTTCACAAACTTCGGCATTGTATTGACGACTGCGGGTCACTCCTGGCTACAGCGCTGTTGCCGCAGTGCATTAGTACCAAGAACACATGTGAAATTCTGCATCACGATGACTTGTACCAGTTTGCTCGCAAGTGTCGTCCATGGGAAACGAAGCTGAAGACGTTACCCACCGCGTCGCGATCGACTCGCACACCACGAAGCGTTCTCAGCCCTGCCAAGAAGGCGTGCCTGGTGGCCACGGCCCAGTCGTGATTGCGCTCCGTGTGTGCCAGGGAGATGGTGTCCTTGAGCTTTAGCATGTTGTCAGCATCGTCGTCTTGACCAGGACAGCAGCGAATGTCGTCGAGCTCAAGAAACTCCAGCGTCTGATTGCCCTGCATGGCTTCTTCAAGCGACTGGAGCTCCTCATTCGTCAACCTGCAGCCGTAAAGAGATAGCGAGCGAAGCGCCTGTTTCCGTCCACGATGATCAACCATCACACCAAGGAACTCGCCGACATTCGCGACGCCGGCAATGTTGAGCACTTGGAGAAGGCGAAGTCGAACGCTGGTCATGATCTTGGGACCCAACGCGTCCGAGGTGTACTGCATGTGCTCAGGATGGCTTGTGGAGATGTCCAACTGCCGAAGGTAGGCACACTCTTCCAGGTCGGGGAGGTTGATTGAGTAGTTCATCCAAAGTCGATGCCGCCAGTCACGCAACGAGAGATGGTGGAGGTCTCGACCGACAAACCCTACGAATCGGTACACGACTGAGTGAAGGTCCGGTACAGGATACCGCTCAACTTCCTTGGCGTTACCGTCCCAGATCAGGCTGGAGAACCGCATCCCCACAACCGAATCCGAGCCGATGCGAAGACCAGTCATGGAGTTCAGATGGACCCATCGAAATTCTGCATGTTGGTCGCCAGCGCCACCCTCGTGACTATGATCATCGACTTCGTCCAGCGGAAGCTGGTGGTCTTCATCAGTGTCGCCGCCGTCGGAATCTTCATCGTCGGCAAAGCGAGGCTCATCGTCGGTAAAACCGAGCTGCAGATCGATTTGGGACCACCCATCCTCGCGAAGGCGAGTGATTCTGCCGTAACGTGGGGCTTGCGACCCATACAGTCTACAGAACTGGTTAGGCTCCTCCTCCGAATGCCGATCGCGGCCATCGAACCTGCACTCGACCATCTCCTTCTTGGCCAAGGCAGCTGCAATCGTGGTCCGGTGACTGAAGATCATCGTACCAACGTCTCCTCGCAGCATCGTGCACCCACTGTCCACGAAGTCGGCTGTCATTGATAAATCCAGTGTGCAGTCTGCGGTGTACGCTTGTTCTGGACCGGCGACGCATATGCAGGCGAAGAAGTTTCGAATCGAATCACGAGGTGTGGAAGAATGCGACAGACTCTGCACCGTCTTGACATTGCGCAGACGCAACGCGGCTAGCGGTCGAGTCGCGACGCTGAGTGCTTCCGAGAGTGAGCGCAGATGGATGCTGTCGACCATCGTGTTGTCGGAGAGATCGAGGTCTACACCGTGGCTGGCTTTGTCACTCGTATCGTTGCTGTCTTTAGACGTGAACAGTGCATCTAGCAGAGCCTTGAACTCGCGTGCGTACGTGCGTGTTGTAACGACGCCTGCATCGACTGGGAATGTGCGAGCAAGGGAGATCGACGTGATTTCCCGAGATGAGGCTTCGATCGCAGTGGTGAGCACCTTCAACTCATCGGTGCCAAGCGTGAGACCGTCGAGCTCAAGTGAGTAGATTGCCGACGAATCAAACACCCTGACCGATAGACGCGTGGTATCATTGCCTGGCGACGAGTCTTCCGCTACCAGAGCCTCCTTGAGTGCTACCAAGTGCCCCGTGCTCAGTCTGCAGTCTGCGAGTCGAAGACCGAAGCGCGCTGGGCGATAACCAACACCACGCACTTCGTGTGGCATCGTCTCACACACCAAGGCAGCTCGAGCCTCGTGTGTATCGATTTGTGCGCTAAGAAATGCACGTATCAGTGGGAAGATTCCAGGCTGGAAGACACTGCCACTCCAGCTCAGGAGCACACGCATTCCGTGATACTTTGTGAAGCGAGTAAACATCCCGACGTGGCGATCCTGCGGATCGTATGCGTCACGCATCATGTCGGAGCTGAGCACACGTTTCCAGAACGACTCATGGTCTGATTGAGGAGTCAAGTGGAGTCGCTCCGACACAACGCAGAGAGTGGCGACAGCGTCGAGTGCTCGCCGGACATGGGCGTGTGCGTCGCGTTTTTGAGGCGTGAATCGTAGCAGATCCAAATGGATGACGAGACTGGCGTCGCGAGGGCACAGCATGGTGAGGTCGAGGAAGGGCTCTTGGATACGCACGGAGAGCACGCCGAGCAGATCCTCGGCTAGTTTGTTGAAGGCATGGTACCCAGCTGAAGGCGAGAGCTGTGGACTGGAGCTTGGACGCGTATCAGTATTGTAGGTGTCGTGTGGAAGTCCCTGCTGGTGGGCTCGGTGGCGGTGTTTCCTCGGCATGGCTAGTTTCGAAGTGAGCGGGCGCTTCTTGTGCCCTCTGCAGAAAACAGTAAACCCATTTGACCATGACTCACAAATATATCAGTTGTGAGATGTATCATGTTTGTATCCCGAAGTAGTAGATACAAGTTGGTTTATACTTGAAAGGAAATTTAGCTTACTAATTCAGGTTATCCAGGTCTTGAACAACCATCACTCACTGATCTTATACTCTCATCAAGTCAACCTTACCACCATTCCGATCGATGTGTGAATGTCGAAATCGAAGAATATGTTTTGGGTCAGATTCGACCCAAAAATATTCTTCGATTTCGACATTCACACATCGACCCGGTCAAATTTCTAACCGAATATATTAATATTCGTATGATAAACCGTATATTTCGAAATTATATCGGTTAGATACCGGTAAAGATTCAGAGTTACTCAGATGACTCAGACTGCGTTCCACCTTTTTGTACTGTGCGGTAAAGTATGAATTCGCAAGCTAACTCGCCTTGTCTTTCTGTGCCTCATGGTATCCCCATCGAGCTTAACTTAGAACGATGTTCAAACGATTCTACCTGTTTTTCACCGTGCTTGTTTGTTTTCGAGGAAGCGCATCGACACGAACTCACGGTTGAAGATATCCACGCATTGAGGAACCTGCTGACCTCCCCAGCCGTCGACGATGTGGGATCGATGCTGTGCAGAGTGGACTGCTTGGCTGAGCTCCGACTAAGTCGCACACCACTTGATACTCCGCAACTCGATGCGCTAGCCGACTTGATTGAGAGCTGCCTCGACGGGTCGATTACCTCAGTCTCGCATCGTTGCTGCCAGTCGCTCCACGAGTTGAGCATAGGGTCATGTTCCGCCGTCTCATGAACGCCGCCTTCCATCCAAAGCAGATCGATCATCAAGGCCACAGCATGGGACTATCACTCGCACACAATCCAGATCTGGAATCGATCGACGTGGAAACATGGCAGGTGGCACTAGAGGGAGCCACTCGTCCACTCAAGTCACTCGCGCATAATGATGCCCACTACGGTACTTGGCACCGTCTTGGGCAGCTTCGCTTCTCGAGCGATAGTCGAACGAGCAACGGCAAATTCACCCTTCATCTTGGATGGTTCGAGGATCCTGAGACCGCCGTCAAAGGTATTCGCGATGGACACGCAGCGAGTATCGCCGACACGCTCCCACGAGTTCAGAGGGCTCTCCTTGACAAGGCCCAAGTACTGTGTTCTTCCGTCGACATCGATGACGAAGAGTTTGATTATGAAGTGCTGAACATCTTTCTCAATCACCCAGATGCACTCGTCGTCGCCAAAGTTGTCGGCGTATCTCCTCGTTTAGGCGGTGACCGTGGTCTGATATCACCTACGACATGAGCTCGCCAGTGCCACCGTTTTGGGTCCCACATAGGGCGCTGCGATCCCTGACCAATGGTGACGACCCGGTGATTGCGTCGCACGTGACGGCGTTCAGCGCGTCCGCGTTCTCTCTACTCGAACGAGTTGATGCTGTTGCTCGGTCCTGGTCTTCGCGCGCTGTCGTTGACCTGTTTCCACGTTGAGAGATGGCTCAAGGTTTTCTCGCCATCATCAACACGCACATGTGGGGCAAAACAGCAGATCCATTACGATGCTTGGCGCGCAGGTCGCGATCAGACAGATCGCGATAATCCCCCTTGAGAGTAGCGCGGTGGCAGCGCGATCAGGAGCTGCTGCTTGCCATCATGCTGGCAAATGAGCGGGTCGACTTGTTGGTGATCCTCGGGTACCTGATGTAGGCGTCCGAGTAACTTGATTCCGGGGGGTTGACTCCGCTCTCGAAGAGTGCGATGGCTCCGCCGACGCGTAGCGAATGACACGAGATTCTTGAGCCGCTGTGACCATCTAGTCTAGCTGCTGTCTGTAGCACTGTGAAGAGCAGTGATGCAGGGACGACCTCGCTCTTGCTGAACGAGCAAGGCGGTTGCGTCGGCGAGAACCCCATGGTCCTCACATGCTCGAGCAACATACTGGCAGCGTGTACGGGGCAGATGTGCTTGGTGTTGCTCTTGTACAGGGTCCTCGTTTTTCGCCCACCAAACTGGTCTGTCTTGCTTCCGCGAAACACCACCTTCACGCACGTTGCCTCACTGACGGTCTTGGACACCTGGTGTTGGTTCTTCATCAGGATGACGTCCTGTACAGTGATCGCGTACTGGTGGCACTTTCCATGCTGGGCATGGAACTCAGAGCGCCGTAGTAGGAAGAAGAAGCCCAGGCACGCAGCCCCAAGGATGACGCGGTGTCTGGGCCGCTCGAGGTAGAGGTGGTCTCGGAGCCGCTCGAGCATCTTGGCGATGATTGGCTCGCGGCCGCTGGGCCTTGGACTGGAGTGGTGCATGCCGTTGGAGATGAGCGCATGGCCTTGGTTGAGTCGTGGACTGTACCCGTGGTGCACCCAATGATACCAAGAGACGTGGCTGACTTTGGCTCGCATGGTGGCTGCTCGCAGATGCGGGTCGTGTCGGTGGTGCTTCCAGCAGTGAACGGCGAACTCAGCCAACTGTAGGGATTGCTGCGGTCGGTCATGTTGTGGTAGCCAGAGCGGGAGATCACGCTCGGATCGAAATCGAACCCATTGAACCCACGACGTGTTGTACACTCTACGGGAGCTGGCGGCGAGGGCGCGGTACTGAAGATCGAGGATGCAGGCTCGTAGATCTTGTGGAACGGGACCGGAATGATATCTGTTGCCATGAAGCGGATAGGTTAGTCCACAGGCGATGCATGTGATCAGTGCTGTTCTCGTTCCAGGCGCGCGAGCCCGCTTCAGCCATTGTGTTTGTCGAACCGGGCAGGTGCGCTGCTTCGATGATGATGTTGAATTGGGCTTCACATGCACCGATGACGCGATTATGCTCCTGGGCACGAGCGTTGGGGCTCGATCGCTGGTTGCACCAGGCGACTGCCGATGCATTATCCAGCCAGCAACGAATGACTGTAGGAGCCGAGTCGGTCGAGGTCGACCACGAATGACCCCAAACGAGGATAGCGATCGCAGCACCGAGTTGCTCCCTGTAATATGTTGATGGTGAACCATGCTGTAGAGAGCAGCGTGCAATCAACTCGAGTTCCGCGACGTCGAAGCGGCGGCGAATGTACTCTTTACGAGCGGGGTGGAGTACGCAGAGGCCGCGGTTGCTTGCAACCATGTAGAGGTGGACTCGCGGTGCCGACACACCCGTGAACACCGACGTGGGGATCGAGACGAGGCGATCATGGCGGAGTATGTGTAGGAACCAGAGGAGATCTAAACGAGCGTCGCGAGACAACGGAACACGAACGTGGGGAGCGAGACCGTTCATGAACAGAGCGACTCGTTGGTAGAAGGCCTTGGCTGGCCGAATGCATGTACAGACATGGCGCAGGGTGCCGAGGAGCTGTTGTAGTTGGTGCTTCGTCACCCGTTGAGCGGACAGCGCATCGCTAACGCGGTCAATGGCCTTCTCAATCTTCTCCAGCGACATCGAGACAGTCCGCGACGAAGTGTTCCAGATCAATCCGAGTGCTTTGAGTTCGGTGGACCATGGTGTGAACATGGACTCATTGATCGAACGAGGACCGAGAATTGCCACCATGGCAAGGCGAAGAGCGAGCTCTGCGAGGTCTGGACGGTGCCCGATTTGAGGTTCGATCATTACGTGATCGTCAACCCACTCGTAGCCAAAGAATGGTTCGTCGTCGCGCTCGGCGTCACAGAGAGATTGTGGGCTCTCGCGACTGATGACGTGGGTGATGGCTCGACCAAAGGCCGCGTAGTGCGCGGGGGAGCCAGTCCAGCCGAATGGCAGCGCCAAGTCAAACACCACAGCGTCGAGTTGAGGCACGCAGCCTACTAACCAACGACTGACGCTTACTTGGACATGGATATGACGGAACGCCGACTTCACGCCGCCTTTCATCAGCACGATCCGAACACCGGGAAAACGCCGAGCCAGATCTTCGATTCGTTGGGCGAGCGCGACGACGTTGACGTACTCGATCGGTGGAAGCTGGAGTGGATCTGTCATGGCGTTCGTAGACTGACCGAGGGAAACGAGAGGTCGTGGATGACTCGAGCGTCGTCGAGCGGATCGACGCCGTTCTTGGGCACGCAGCCAAACGGGCTTGCATGCACGTCCTGCCATATAGCAAGCACTGCGTCGTCGACCACCAAGTATGATCTCGACCGCTGGCCTGACTCGATGCTTGCGAGGAGGGCACGC
>JAADXF010000703.1:0-12934 GCA_023337575.1 Pythium chondricola | reverse complement strand
TTCGACTTCACCCTTGTTGAAGTGCTTCTTCAGGGCGTAGCACAAATCAAACGCTGAGACGCACGCTGTGTACGTAGTGAACATGCCTGCCCTCACATCAGTGATGTCGACTTTGGCACGGAGCTCGTCACCCAAGGAGTCGTCGAGCGTACTGGAGGAAGCCGATCCAATCTTGCTGTACTCGACCGCATTGGGTTGGTGCGTGAGGCTAGGAGGACCATCGATCGCCAGACCAACTGCCGCTGCTGCCATGGCCGAGTTGCGAATCTTGCCGGCTTCGATCGCTGCCACAGGATTAGATTGCCTGGATGCTTCACTACTCGGCGACGCAGGAGTGTGTTGCCTGCTGCTTTGATCCTTCTTGCCACCGAACTTGACCGGTGTGGAGCGTGGAGCTAGCCCCACCGGGCTATGCGTCGGCTCGCTGGAAGGTGGCTTCAACGAATACAGCGACGGCTGATGCAGCTTAGCTTCCAGTTCAAGTGCTTCCTGAAACTCGGCGACGTGTTCAGACAAGAACGCTTGAATCGGCGCCTGCACGAACGGGAACCGACAGATATCTTCAATGGAGGGGCGCTTGGACGCGTCCTGTTGCAGCATCAGCTGTACCAGTAGCCGCAGCTCACGCGAAAACGTCGGCGAGATGGGTGGGTAGTCGCCCTTGCAGATCTTGGTGAAGATCTCGGGCAGCGTCGAGGCTTCAAATGGTCTCTTGCACATGATCATCTCGTACAGGATACAGCCCAGCGACCAGATATCCGACTTCTTGCCGTACGGTTCGCCTCGGCAGATCTCCGGGGACATACTCTCTGGTGTGCCACACGCCGTGTTGGCCGTGTCGTCGCCTGCGAGCGCCTTGGAGATACCGAAATCACCGAGCTTGACGACGTTTTTGCGGGTCAAAAACACATTTTGCGCCTTGAGGTCTCGATGGAGCACGTTTTTACCGTGAATGTACGCGACGGCGAGTACCAGTTGCGAGAACCAGCACATGATCACCGACTCCGGAAAGGGTCCTAGCTTCTCGCGTGCACGGAGCTTGACCAGTTGCCGCAAGTTGCCACCGTCGGCGTACTCCATGACAATATTGAGCTCGTCGTCGGTCATGAACTGGTCGTAGAACCGCACAATGTTGACATGGTAGAGCGACTTGAGCAGGATCACTTCGTTGTCGGCTTGCTTGCGGCCGCTCTCGCTGATCATCGAGACACGGACGCGCTTGACCGCGACCACGGCGCCGTCCACGCGTCGCCTGGCCAGCACCACGGTGCCGTGGGTGCCCTTGCCGATGGTGCGGATCACATCCAGGTCGCGCCACACCGACTGCGAGGACGGGCGCTCGAGCCGGCGGCTGAGCCACACGTGGCGGACCAGTGTCTTGGCCGTATTTACCTGGATCGGCTTGATCAAATAGTCCTTGGCGCCCTTGCTCAGACAGGAGGTGACAACGTCCATCTCTTCGTTGCTGCTGGTCATGACCACGGGGATGTGGCTCAGTGCGGGGTTCTGTTTCTGGAGTTCGTCCAGCAGCTCGATGCCCGTCATCACGGGCAGCATCACGTCGCAGAGCACGAGGTCGTAGCGACCGTGGTTGCTCTGCAGCAGGTCCAGCGCCTCTTGGCCGTTCTCCACGGCCTCGACGTGGTACCGACAGGACTTGAGGATGTCGATCGTCGCCATGCGCGTGAACTCGTCGTCCTCGACCACGAGCACCTTGACTTCGGACGGGTCCATGCTACTCGGTACAGTATTCGATTGCGCAGCGCTGTAGCGGCCTGGAAGAGTGAGAGGAGGATGGATGCGCAGAGGATCACGGGCTGTACGTCAGACCGCGTCGCGTGCTGGATGTGCGCCGTCGCTTTCCCTCCGTTGCGAAGAACAGCGCGAGGGTAATGTGGCCGCGAGGGACCATCACTCTGTCCGCGATCGCCAGTGCGACACATGCGAAAAGAACCATGCGATAAGTGCGAAACTCATCCAGGTGGTTCGAAACGTACTTTAGAGAGTAGGTACTGAAAGGACCGGACCAGATGAGGTTTTGATCGAGTGAGGATGAATAGCTCGAGAAGTGGACTCGAGATCAAGCTCGTGCTTTGCCGCGATGGAGGAACGATGAACGAAGGGCTGACGATAGGGTAGATAGTATGCATGTGCGCACTCCGATCGGACGGCGGTGATACTGGTGGCTGTACATATTGCTGTCTGCCATGATAAGTCCCTTGGGACAACTGTACGGTCTGGTCGCCGTTGTGGAAGTCAAGTCCATGTCCCAGTTCATCTCGACACACCTCCCTCGACGACAGACACTCTTCATTCATGCAGCGTGCTTGTATGCTTATTCATATGCGGATCGCTGCATCATATACGACCGTCTTCACACTGATCAAGTGATCGGGTACCCATGGCTGCACCACGCGTGATCATCCCCCCTGCACTCGCAGTTGCTAGAGGTGTCAAAGAGTGTCGCGAACGGGAGCACGCTTGCCACTCTCTCACCGCGTGTCTCGGCAGAGCACGTGCAGACACAACACTGTAACAGATACGAAGCCTTCTGGCAAGCGCATGCAACTGCATTGGGGAGCTCACCTCACCAATGACCGACGGAATTCACCTCTCCGATGGCCGAAGGAGGCAATCTTTGCAGCACCTCGTTTGCGGGCAACAGTCTCGACATTACATGCACGTTTAGCACCACTGGGGTTCCAACTCAACTGCCGCTTCGGAGTCGGCATTGTGGATCGGATCGTGAGAGCTATCGTCACACATGGGTCCCAAGCTCACGCTGGCCATGGGTGCTCCATCTCCTGAAGAACGTGCGTCAGAAAGCTCCTCAAGTTCAACCAAAAGTTCGAAAGTTACAAAACGAAACACACAAAACAGGTGGATCTTCAAGAGGTGTGTCAATTGTGCCAGTCCATTGGAACATATTTTATGCAGACTGCACGTTCATTGGCTCGTTTTCATGGTCCCAGCAATTTGTGACGACAGCCACCGTAAAACTGAGCTAAAACGGAGCTTATTTTATCAGTTGTGAGATGGCCACAATCACAGATCGCAGCCCTACTCGCCGAGTTCATTTAACCCTCCAATCAGAATCGAGGAAAGATAAACTCGGCGTTTCGCTGTTGAGATGGTTGGGAACTCTGTCGGAACAAATCGAAGCGGCATGGAGTAGGCATCCATCTATGGCAATTTGTTATAACAAATTGACGACTGGAATAAAAATGCAACTGGTCTCTCGTGGGTCTATCAAAGCTGTCACGATCATTCTTCCGAACATTCGGCGATCGCCATCGCCCAGGTGCGAGCCTACTCTACAGTTCCCCGAAAATAACAAGCGATCCTGAAACGCAGTTTCAACCGACCACGACCAGCATTGCCTTGGTGTCTGGCCCAATGACGCCAGTGGGAAACGCAAAGGATTCCAAACGGCTATCCTCCTCAGCCAATTCGATCATTTTGGGACAGCCTATGCGTGTCCACAGTCCTGCGATGGTCACCACAGTCGTGGGAGGAGACGAAGGGAAGTTTCGACATTTGCAACGTGCTCAACATCATTGATCTCAACGCCGTTTCATGGAATCCAAGTGATGATGATTGAAGCGGAGCGAGGTTCAGTGCGGCGAGCAATAGGTGTGCACGGTACATACTGTACGTACCGGTACAGGGATATGAAGTTCAAGATGACACTGCGTTTTAGAATGCAACATGTTCGATTGACAACACACACACGCAAAGAGAATCCTCCCTAGTTTTAAAGGCGCACCTGAACTGACTTGTTGCGTCAGTGCGCCTTCCTGAGCTTGGATCCTCAACGGACGCCTGATGGTTGGGTTTTTGTGGGAGGCGGCACCAAAAACGCCAAAACTTCGTGAGAAAATACAGTACGACAACCCTAGCCCCTTCCGCCGTCAGCCGGAGAACAAAAAGCCTCACATAAAAAAAAGCACGAGCCGATTCGGTTTCACTGGGTTTTGTGCCTCGTTTTTCTCGCTTTTTTATTTATTCTTCCTCCTCCCCCTGAGAAGAAAGGCCAGGGCTCCGAAGGAAATGACACCTGAGACTCCTCAGATTTTAACCCCGATTCACCATCAAGCCAAGCCCAGCACACTCTTTTCCCATGTTCAACTCCTCTCAAGAGCTCTGCTGCTTAGCGCAGCCTGCTACGGTAGACAACTGGGCATCCATTCTGCGCAAATGGCAGCGCCGCCACAACAGAGACTCATTGTTGAATTTGCCTGGTACTTGCTACTCCGACCCGACGGGCATTGAAGTTGCGACGCCCATCTCCGCGATTACAAGCAAGCAAGCAAGCTGACTCTACCACATCCTACATTGGTGTGAGCAGCTCCTCGAAGAAACCTACTATTCCTCGAATCGCGACCAAGGCCACGACCACGAAATGAGTGCTACCGTCGCACAGTACCCGGTGGAGCCGCACGTATCGCGCGCGCGCCTCGCGGAAGAGGTCTCGGCCGCCAAGAAGATGCAAACACACCGCATGGCGACGCCAGTGACGGCCAACGAAGAGCGCATCGCGCTGGTGCTTGACATGGACGAGTGCCTCGTGCACAGCAAATTCTACAACGAGCTCGTCGAGTGCCGACAAGACGAGTACCGACCGGACCAGCTGAACAAGGACTTCGTGGACACATTTGAGATCGAAATGGACGATGGCGAGCGCGCGATCGTCTACAAGCGACCGGGTCTCGACCGCTTCCTTGTGGAAGCCAGCATGCACTTCGACCTGTACGTGTTCACCGCTGGTCTAAAAGCCTATGGCAAGCCGATTCTCGATGAACTCGACCCAAAGGGAACGCTCTTTGCCGGTCGTTTCTTCCGAGAGTCCTGCCAAGCACGCAAGGGTATGTTCTTGAAGGACCTTCGCGTCGTGCGCAGCGACTTGTCGCGTGTGATTCTCGTCGACAACAACCCAGTATCGTTCCTCATGCAGCCGAGCAACGGCATCCCTGTGCCAAGCTTCTACGACGACGCAGCGGATCGAACACTCGACTCGCTGACCAAGGTGTTGATGAGTCTGCGTGAAGTCGAGGACGTGCGCCCACGTCTCCACCAGCTCTTCCGCCTCGCAGATCTTCTCGCTGAGCACCAGCGGATGATCCTGGCGTGAACGATCCACAATCAAGAAGCCGTCGGGGGCTTGTACAATGAAGCAGACAATATGAAGCACCCCCTTGCGGCCATGAGTGGAGCAAAGCACATGTACTCTATTGGCGTGAACCAGCGTGTGGGACCCACGGGCCTCATGGCGTCACCGTGACCAAGAACGCGCGACGGCGTCCCCCGTCAAGCGAACCTGTATGTTAGGCATCCGTATCGTAGTAGCAACTAGATGTAGAGTCCCCACAGTCTCCTATTTATCATCCATAAATGTGTGTGCAATCAGCCTCCGATCATGCCGCGAGATCCTTTGCACCATACGGTTAGGAGAAGAGAAACCACATGAAACCACCCAGGTTGAATCCTGAAGAGGTGCTCTCCTTTATGTTCGCATCGGCTCACGTGGCGTACTTAATGAGGTTACACTACTTTATCCTTTCTACAAAGTACGCATTATAGTCTTCGGGCATTTCCATTGCCAATTCAAAATGTCGCTCCGCAGCTCGCGGCGATCGCAGGCCGCGGCGGCAGCGGCCGCTGGCATGCCGGAGGAGACGCCGAGTGTGCCGATCGCCGACATTCGTGTGCGCAAGTGGAGCAAGCAAGTGAAGATGGTCGGCCACATCACGATTGTCAAGTGGGTGCCAGGTACAGGCGCCACCTCAATACACACATGTGGGTTGCGGGCCTGCCCTAAATTTGACGGGATGTGTTCTCACCGCAGAACAGGAGCACCCTACGGAGGCGCTGCAACGTGGTGGATTCAAGAAGACGAAGGGTGCGTGTTATTAATGCGATATTTTGTAAAGACCACGACACGGTATTCACAGCGTCTGCCACCAGGACGTAAGCGTCCAGCGGCGGAGGTCGGTCGCATGACGCGAAGCGTGCGCCAGCACCTCGACGCGCCGCTCGAACTGCTCGTCGAGATGCCAATCATGCGGGTTCGTTTCCTACTTCCTTTTCATGTTGATGATGGCAACTTTTTTTTTTAAATTATTATTCGATTATTCGCTCATTCGGATATAGGAAAAAACGCGGTCATCTGCCGCACAAGCTGCTGTGTCGACCGCGGCAGCCGACGCCAACACCACGGCGCCACCAGCCAGTGCCATCAAGAGTGAACCGAATGCCGGTGCTGCGATGGCCACGACAGCGAGCTCCGAGTCTCTACTCGCGATGGCTGGTGATCCAATGACCTTCACCGACGGTGTCGCCTCCGAAGAGCAGCTAGAGCAGGCGCTAGACGATCTGCCGTTCCTCGACACTGACAACTTGGCGATGGACCCAGCACTGGCGATGGACCGCCAGGCGGCTAGCCAACAGCAACAACAACAGCAAGTAGCACAGGTCAAGACCATCAAGACGGAGCCGCCACTCGCGGCGCAGCCATCTCCAGACGCCGATGCATCGGCCGCGAGCGCCGAGGAACAGGACGACGCCGCATCCTCCTCGTCCGACTCGAGCGACGACGATGAAGACGATGAAGACGATGACGACGATGACGACGATGACGACGATGACGATGACGATGACGATGACGATGGCACGGCGTCCGTGGACTCGGCCACGACGCCACTCCCTTCTCCGTCGCCTGCCGCGTCTCCCACCACGTCTCCATAGTCACTCAGGTGGTAGAGAACCGCAACAGTAGGGCAGAAAGGAACTTGCCACGCACACACAAAGACACGATTGAAGAAACCGATGGATGCATTGGAAGAATAGAGTGCGTATCTCTGTGGCTCGATACAGAGAGAAGTACCGTGGCGACGGTGGCAACGGTCGCGGCCTAGTGCTCTCGCAGCAGCTTGCGTGCCAGCTCGCGGAGCTCGACTGTCTCTGCAGTCTTCAGTTCAGCAGGCAAGCAGTAGTGTCGCGTTTCCATCAGTGACGGCACTATTTCGTGGTCTATGTAGCAGCACGTACCGGCTCGCGGTGGCGTGGGTTGTGGCGCATCAAGTACCGCGCGAGATGGTCCAGTGGCTGGATGGCGTCGGCCGTCCCTTGTTCATCGTCGGCTGCCCGCATCCGACGCTGGTTCTCGTTATGGGCATTAAGCAAATGAACGATGCCTGTGGTGGAGAGGGAGGTTCAATAGATCGTGCTGTTAGCATTTTGAGCTTGAGGATGCTGAAGGGTGGAGACCACGATGTGGTACTAGGTTATCAGACCTGGGAGTAGAACGGGGACGACTTCTTCGGCCATATACTGGACCTCTTTGCGGCTGGCTTCGTCCTTCAGGTTCTGGAAGAGCACCTGGATGAACGCACGCGACGCGGCTTCCTCGGCAGCCTTGCTCATGTTGGCGAGCGGGGTACTAGGTTGGATTGGATTCTACGATGGCATTGAATGCAATCAATACACTGGTTGTGGTCTATTTTTGAAGGCACATCAAATCTGATCTCTAAGTTACCAGTATGTGCGGCGATAGCAGGTAGTTTTATGTAGCGACGTCATCCACGATGGGCTTTGGACTACAGTACAGCGATGAGTTCTTGGCCCAAGAATCTTGGGTGCTCGAGCCGGCATCTTCAAATGTAGCCATTTGGATGTACTGAGACGCTTCGTATAAGTACGTTTTCATCGTTTTCACCAACAGCTCCTATCATTAGGTGGCTTCATCACGACGGACAAATGGCCGGCCGCATATCGGTGCGTTGGCTGCAGTGCTGCTCAACAGAAGGCATACGAGCGCTCACGTCGTAAGAATCATCCTCATACAGGTAGCCGTAGAGGTTGTCGGCGTCGGCAGCGACGGCACCACGCCGTCAATAGTCTTCGCAGTGTATCGGCATGGTGTGTACAGTACCGATAAGACGCTTCTCAAGCGCTATCTTTTCAATTGCGGCGAGGGCACACAGCGCCTCTGTGGCGAGAACGGTATCAAACTCAACTCGCTGGACGCGCTTTTTCTCACGCGGCTCAGTATCGAGGTGCGCGAAGCATAAGTTGAGCAGGCACATTGTATAACCTGACGATGCGTTGAAACCTAGACTGCGAGTGGTATCCCTGGACTCGTGTTCGCTCTCGGGGGACTCGGAGCCGCTGATCTGCGCATCCATGGACCACGCGGAACGCTGCAGCGACTCACCGCCATGCGCAGTTTCGTGCGGCGCAAGCATCCGGCCATTGACTGCATCACCATTCAAGACGAGGAGACAGCAGAGGCTAATGCCGGTGACATCACACATCGCACGTGGATGGATGGGACTTCAATCGAGGATCCATTTTCGCGCATTGTGGCAGTGAGCTTGGGTACTCGTAATCGCCGTGAGCCACCACGTTGTTGGATCTGTGCCAAGTGTTCACCGTTGACCACTTCAAGTGCAAGGCCTCCGGTGGTAGCACCGCAAACGGATGGTGACCACGAGGATGACCCAGATCGAGCGTGGCTCATCCGCTTCTACCAGTCCAAGGGGCTATTGGATAAGCTGCCGCACGTGGATGTGATTCTTCGACGGTATGCTGGGCGCGTGGATGAACTCAAGCAACAGCTCACCACGAAGTACAGGAGTGCAGACAGCAGTGACACCTCTCCATCGTCTAGTTCATCTTCGGATGATGATTCTTCAAGTGAAGAGGAGCAAGGCGAAGCGGAGCAGCCGTTCACGTGGTCTGGTCCAGTCAATGTCCAATGGCTCGAGGCTCTCTATCGGCGGTTTGATCCATCCAAAGCGAGTAGAGTAAGCCAGATCCTGAGGCAGTTTGCAGGGCGAGAGGAGAAGCTTCGAGCAATGCTCTTGAGCAAGTACAGCGTCGAGGAGACACAGGCGACCGACTCACCACCAGCGAAGAGACTCAAGATCACCACTGAGACGCTAGCCGATGACGCACACACCGACATCCAAGAACAAACTGAGATCCCCGTCGTCTTCGCTTCTCAAACGAGTGATACCGCGCCGGCTGTGGCCTCCGAAGGCCCTGATGCGAACGCGACATGCTACGTCATCCAGTACGATCATTGTCGTATCGATTCCGCATCCCGACCTTCCATTCATCTGTTTGTGCACGTACCGATAGGTTCCGCGCCCCGCCGGCACCAGTGGTGTGGGTCATTGACTGTCCGACTGTCGACAAGATTGACTCACTTGAAGCGCAGCTCCGCGGCGTACACTGTGGCCACACGCCGGTGCTGATCGTACACTTATCGCCTCCGTCGATCGTGCAGCATGAACGGTAAGGGACAGTCGATGAATCCACATGGGAAGCATGCTGTGCCAGTAGTTCACATCCTGCATCTCCCATCGTAGGTACAATTCGTGGGTTGCCAGCTTAGCACACGACAGTCAAGGCCACGACGTAGAGCACCTCGTATTCGATGGCCAAGCCCTACAGAACGCTTGCGACGGCGTGTTCAGTTTCGCGTTCCAGTCATCAGCGCGCCACTTTCTACGAAACCAAGAAGGAAATGTGTCCACGTTGCCACACAGGTGGCAGGGCCTCCATCGCGTGGTGGCAGAGTGTGAGTCGTCATCTGCACCTGTCCAAGCCAAGATTCTCAGCCATTTGACTGCGCGTGGAGCTCACGTCGCTCAGCCCAAGCTCTCCTTCTCTATATCTGACACAGCGTCCGTCGACTACACCCAAGTAGGCTGGAAGCCACGGCCACCCAAGGACGAAGACGATACCACCGTTGATGGTGATGGCCACCAGGTTCGGAAGCCACCAATACCAACACTCCAGAGCAAGCAAACCCTGTCTGTTCTTGGAACGGGTAGCGCGGCACCATCCAAGCTGCGTGCCAGTACAAGTCTGTACCTCTCTCTCGGAGATGATGACTCATGCCGTGGCCTACTGATTGATTGTGGGGAAGGCACGTACGGCCAACTGGAGCGACAGTTTGCATCGCCTGCAGACCTAGCGGCTCGCATTGCAGGGCTCCAGCTTATCTGGATCTCGCATCACCACGCTGACCATCAGTGTGGACTGCTGCGTGTGGTGAGTACGTACCTCCGCGTTACAGACTCGACCGATAGCAAGCTCTTCATCGTCGCGCCGGTGTCCGTTCTAGACTACATGGCAGCGTGGCTACCATCTCCACCACCGCGCATCCACTCAGCTACTTGTGTTGCCATGAACGACCGCTCTTCGGCGGTTCGCATGGCCTTTGACTCGTGCCTGAAGGGCCTCATCGACGACATCTACAGCCTCAAGGTGTGGCATTGCTACGATGCGTTTGGGCTGGTACTTCGGCTCGCCGACGGTACCAAGCTCGTGTACTCGGGAGACACCAAGCCCTGTGACCAGCTTGTTCGTGCTGGCTACGATGCCTCGATATTGATCCACGAAGCGACGTTCGATGACTCGATGGCGGAAGACGCCGACAAGAAGAAGCACAGTACAGTGGGGCAGGCACTCGAGGTCGCTCGACGCATGCGGGCAAAGCGACTCGTGCTCACCCACTTTAGCCAGCGGTATCCTTCGCTTCCCCCGGCCCTGAGTGCGTCAGCGAGCGATTGCGTGATGGAGATCATCACTGCTTTTGACGGCATCACCGTGAGTCTCTAGATTGCCGAAAGACATGGCTACACACGGTTTGGTGGGATGGCACTCAGTTGAAGCTGTCATAGAATACGTACTTAAAGGAAACGATACAGTACACAAAGGATGACAGGCTGGCATCCCGTTTCGAATCGCATTCACCGCGGCCCCTCCAACTGTTTTGCCCGAGCCCTTCGCATTCAGTGCCTTGCTGACTCACAGGTTTGCTGCTCCACTGCTGATGTGGGAACGACCGGCTGATCACCGCTTGAACGGGTGGGCACGAATTTCAGAAGCAAAGTTGGTTGAACATTTGACCGGGGTGATGAGCAAGCACGCTCAAGATCCAGTGTACTGAATTAAATCAAGTCATACTTGAATCTTTGGCGTGCATCTGGTCTGCAAACACACCGTAATCATGTTATTTCAGTGAATCTTGAAATAACGTAAATCAATGCATTAACTCACGCTGGATGGGAATGCGTGTCATGTCGTTTGTTGCACTGGTGGTGGACTTAGCGAGAGAGACGTTCACTCGGGCCAGCGGCGCAGACGAACTTGCTCGCCTGCGGCACAGCGCGCCACCACTGACTGCGCGGACACTAGCGGTAATACTACCAGAGGGCGGTATTTGACGTGAACACACTCCATCGAGACGCCAACTTGAGCAAGATCACGATGGGCACCAACGAAAAGATGACTCCTCCGCCATCGCCGCCGCTGCTCAGCGGTCTCCAGTCGGGCGAGAGCGACATCGCGCCCATCTACAAGTTTGTGCTCACCGGTGGCCCATGCGCTGGCAAGACCACGTCGCTCGATCGCTTGTCTACGTACTTTCGGTACGGCACTGGTTGGTGTTCTCCAATCGCCGACAAGGAACCGACTGAATCTCTCCTTTGCGCACAAACACAGCGACCGAGGTTTCCGCGTGTACGTGGTGCCCGAGGCGTCCACGCTGCTGCAGACCGGCGGCGCCTTCTTCCTGTACGTGTGCTGTCCACGAGTGCCCCATTAATATTGGTATTTTTGAGCTGACGTATCATAACCCCAATTCTAATGGCGCAGTGACTTGAAGGAGTCGGACATTCTCAACTTCCAGTGGCAGATCCTCAAGCTGCAGATGACCATGGAGGACTCGTTCTACTCACTCGCGAAGGACTCGGGCAAGCCTTGCGTGCTGCTCTGCGACCGCGGCGCCATGGACGGCTCTGCCTACGTCTCCCCCGAGCTCTGGGAGGAATTAAAATCCCAGCACGACTTTGATACCGTCACGCTTCGCGACACGTATGTACTTGCGTCCCCCAATTATAATTGTGTGGTGGTTCTCACTTCAACTTGTCAATACCTAGGCGCTACATTGCGGTTTTCCACTTGGTGACGGCTGCGGAAGGCGCAGAAAAGTTCTACACGCTTGAGAACAACGGTACCCGCATCGAATCCATCGAGCAGGCACGCGAGATCGACGCACGTACATGCCGTGCGTGGATCGGCCACCCCAAGCTCTTTGTGTTCGATAACTCGACGGGTTTTGAAGGCAAGATGCAGCGCCTGGTGGACACGGCGGCTGGACTCTGCGGTATCCCTACGACGGTCAAGGCGTCGCGCAAGTTCGTGCTCAAGATGCACGCCGATGGCATCAGCATCCCGATCCACCACGAGTCGTTTGAGGTCGAGAAGGTGTACCTGACCCCGGAGATGGCAGGCACCAGCAAGGACTACTCATTTGTGCGCTGCCGCTCGCAGTACGGCATCCCGGCGTACGGCATGACCACGGTGCGCTACCTCCAGACGGGTGACAAGTACGTATGCACTGCCTACAATGTCTAGTATGTCCTGCATA
This sequence comes from Pythium chondricola, assembly GCA_023337575.1. Classification (NCBI taxonomy): domain Eukaryota; phylum Oomycota; class Peronosporomycetes; order Pythiales; family Pythiaceae; genus Pythium; species Pythium chondricola. The sequence goes on along the minus strand of JAADXF010000703.1, from coordinate 492 downwards.
CTGACTGTGTTTGTTATTTCACAGTGTGCACTTGAAGCGTGTGCTCACGCCACGCGAGTACGCGTACGCGGTGCGTCACCGCAACGACCCGACGCGCTTCGTGATCAAGCAACAGCGTATGTGCTTCTTGTACAAGAATCAGTCGTTCCAGATCCACGTGTACAAGGAGCCGCCGTCCATGGCCGGCCTCGCCATCCTCCACGTGCAGGCGTCGAGCGGTCTAGACAACGAAGCGCAGCGGCTCGAGATCCCGGCGTTCCTTGAGATCGAAAAGGAGCTCTCCGAGTCGGATGAAGAGTACTCGGCGTACAACGTGTCGCTCAAGGACCGAGGGCAGCCACCGACCGCGCTCTCGGCCGAGATGGTGGATCATTAACTGCGGACTTGAACTTACCCTCGTAGATCCATCTCGCACCGATGCCATGCCATTTGAATTTGAATATGACCGAGGAGGGCCGAGTGTATCGCTCCTCCGAGTATACTTGTGCCGTG
>JAADXF010000702.1:0-12958 GCA_023337575.1 Pythium chondricola | reverse complement strand
CGAGAACCTCGTAGTAGTGTGTTTGAGTGGTTTGCCACATGTAGCCATTTCTATTTGGAATTCAACGTATCTATCGTTTCGAAATGGCGGTTATGTAGGTGCCCTGTGGGTCATTTTTGGATGGCGCTCTTCGCAACAATCGCCATACCACCGACGACTCCACCGTATGAAAGAATCGCATAGCGCGCCAAGTGGATGTCACAGAGCGCCGTCATCCACGAGGAGTTCGTGTACTGCGGCCACAATGCGGTGATCAACGCGGTCTGCTACAACCGGCTCCAGGGCTGCTTTGTGACGTGCGACGACGTGCGTCTACGGCTGTGGCAGCCCCACAAGACTGAGATTGAACTGCGGCAAGTCGCACTGCCACCACGCACCTCTCATTTAATCCAGGCCATCGAGTTCATCGAGTCCAGGCAGATGTACGTGGCGTCTGCTCTCGATGGATCCCTGCGCTTGTACGACGCCGAGTTGAATGAGCTGGCGACCGTCTTCTCGGGCCGCAGTGTCATCGTCAGCATCGTCTTCGACTCTGTCCACAGCCGTGTGTTCACTGGTGGTGTCGATGGCTGTGCGGCGTGGGCAGTGCGTGGCAAGCCGCTGGTCGGACTCGAGGTCGTGCTCAATCCACAGTACGATGTTGCATCGATCCCCAGTTTCTTCCACCACGCCAGTGGTCCACGTGGCTCGAATGCCACACCCTCACCATCGTCGTCTCTGTCGCCGTCCAAGGCGCCTTCGATTCCTCGAGCCAATACCACGATCATATCAACGCCCAAGCCGCAGCAGCAGCAGCCACTGCCGTCATCGTCGTCCACGCCCGCCAAGAAGCGAGCCCTCAAACCCAATGAGATCAGCTGGGTCCAATCCCTTCAACTCAACTCGGAGCAGACACGAGTGTATGCACAAGGCAAGCACCGCGTGGACGTGTTCAGCGCCGCCGATGGCCACCGTGTGGACTCGTTCACCGACCTCGTTCCGGCTGAGAACGGTGCGATCACGGCGTTTGCGGTCCACGAAAAGACCCAGTACTTGCTCTGTGGCTGCCTCAACGGGTTCATCTGTGTCGTGTCCGTCCACCCGCATGCTATCATCCACGTATTCAAGGACCACACGATGGCAGTGACCGGGCTGGCCATCCACCAGACGTCACACCTGATCCTGTCTAGCTCACTCGATGGCACAGTGCGTCTGTGGGACTTGGAGGCGCGGCGCCAGGCCCACCGTCTTGACATTCGCCAGCCTGTGCACGCCATTGGCATCCTTCCACCACACACCAATCCGTGTCGCTTCTACTGTCGCGTGCGCTGTGCGATCCACATCTTCACGATTCGCTCGGCCGCCAAGGAGCAGCTCTCCTCGCTCTCACCCATCAGTGTTCTGCAGCGGGTGCAGTGGCCGACAGCGCCGACCATCGCCATGGCGGACGGCGTGATCCCAGGCGAGAAGCACAGCTCGATGCGGCGATTAGAGACGATGCTGCCTGTCATGCGAGAGGCGTCCTCGACCGACGACGACCGAGGCGCCGACGAAGAACAAGCAGTCGGTAAGAAGCACTGGATCGCAGCAGCAGGCACGGACCGCACCATTCGCCTTTACACTGGCCGCGCCGCGAATGAAGCACCGAGCTTTACGTGGATTCCCGAGGAGCATGCGCTCGACGTCGCTGGTTTCTCCGTGCATCCTATGGGCCAGAAACTCGTGGTGCTGCTCGAGAGCCAGAAACTGTTGGTGGTCGACATCCGCAAACTCCGCGATGAAGACGCCGACAGTGAGAGTGAGAAGGCACGCCAACGCCACCATCGTCTCATTGATATGGACGCACAACCGACACTCCTTCAGACCCACGCAGCAGCAGGCGCTTCTCAGCCACATGTATTGACCAGGAGCTCGAGTGTCTCGGCCGCCATCTCGCAGACGGAGCCATGTCAGCGTAGCAACAAGAGCTCGAGTGGTGCAGGCAACCCGGCAGCGAGTCCGAGGCTGCGTGGTGCTGTGGTCAGTGTGTGCTGCTGCTACTACCCTCCGATTTTCCGATCCTCCACACCGTCCGCGTCGGTCGGCGACGCGAGTACACAGCTCAAGTGGGTCAGTCAAACGTTCGTCAACCGGCGACAGCAGTCCGAGCGAGACCTTCGCCATGTGGATGATCGCACGAGCTTCACCAGTATTAGTTGTAGTACTAGTTGTAGTACTAGTAGCACCGGGTCCTCACCAAAGAAGGCTGCGTCGGATACGACCACGGGTAGTCCACCGTTGATCCAATCGGAGCGACAGTGGGTCGTGTGTGGCAGCGAGTACGGCCACCTCATCTTCTGGCACTCGGGGCTCACCAGCTCCTTCCAGGAGGCCATCTCGCTGGACGCACACGACGCCAAGGTGATCGCCATCGCCGCCAGTGCTTCCTCACCTCTGCTCGTGAGTCTGGACGCTGCCAAGCGTGTCCACGTGTGGCAGCTCCAGCCAGTGTTGACGCTGCGGCACATGGTTGAGCTCAATGACTCCCCCACGTGTTTCTGTCTCGCGCCGACGTGTGAGCTGCTGCTGACCGGGTACGAAGATGGCGCGGTGGTGCTGATGAACGTAAGCAACGCGGCGGAGTGTGTGGAGACGCTGGGCGGGGCAGAGGAGAACCACGACGCGATGGTGAGTGCCGGCGACTTTCTCGACGCCAAGCAGATCCTGCTCACGGTCAGTGTGGACGCCGTGATCAAGATCTGGGACCACCAGAAGACCCTACTGCGTCAACTGCAGATCGCCATGGCGCTCACGTGTCTGTGCTTCATGAACGACGATGGGGACGTGATGGCTGGTGTGCCTTCGGGGATCTTCATGCTATCCAAAGACGACCTACTGCCGGAGCATTTGCCATGCGATCGAGCGGCGTCGCCTCTGCCTTCACGGCAACGCAAGCTTCCAATCTGGCTAACTGGCGAGAACAGCAGTGGTAGTGTGGCCACGGCGCTGGTGTCCACCTCTTCCTCCCAACAGAACAATGAGCTGCGCATGCCCCAGTTATCACCACCTCTTCAGCACTCGTCGCTCAAGGGTTTGTCACATCACCACGCCAAAGGCAACGTGCGGTTCGAAGTTGAAGACGACGCGGAAACCCATCGCGACAGCAAAGCGGATGAACTCGGTGCAGCGACTCGAGTGGACGAGGCTGATGCTGCGGTGGACACAGCATCCTCTCCACCAAAGACCCAAGCAGGCATCGCCTGGAAACGGCGCAACTACCATCAACGCCTCGCGCTACTGATGGGTGGCAACAGCAAACCTGTGGTGAGTGCAGCCAGTGGGATGCATCCACCAATACTGCGACCTGTGGTGAACCCAGGACGTACGGAATCGAACCAGTCGCTGCGAGCGACACCACCACCTTCCGCACAGCGTCCGCCGTCGTCGCGATCCATGATCCCAACCAAGGACCCCGACTGGAGAGACGTCATCATGTACCGTAGGCACCCGTCCTTTTTTCAATGGAGTCGGCACATACTAACACGCCATGTGCCCTAGGCCTGCCTCTCCATTCCACAACCTTCCTCGACAAGACTCTAGACACTCGCGACGGCATCGACTGCAGACTCCGTCTGGTACGCGTGCAATGATCGCAGAGCTCAAGGCGCTGGCTCCCGTGCCTCAGGTTCGTCGTGTGAGCAGTAGTCGTAGTACTAGTAGGAATGCTAGTACTGGTCCACCGTCGCCCCCCATCGAGTCAGAACACCCCGCGCCGCCCTTCGGCATCGGACTCAAAGAAGGCGAAGGCAAGCCATTGCAGTACTGCAAGCACCAGGCGCCGGTGCCACCGAAAACCAAGACGCCACGCAAGCTGTGGAACGCCATCGGCGGCGAGGACCGACGGCTCATCGCCGTGCAGCGCAACCTGCCGAGTCTATGATATTTGAGGTGGAAGAAAACGTAAAAGTTTGGTTGTGGATATCGAAATATGGTAGTTGTCATGTTATCGTCAGGTGGTAATACAGTAGTGGGTCCCACCAAACACTTCAATCGCTCATCGTGAAGCTGTTTATGGGTCCATGTTGCCACGCGCAAAGAGCTCCTTGGCGATGATCATGCGCTGGATCTGCGAGGTGCCCTCGTAGATCTGGTAGATCTTGGCGTCACGGAAGAGCTTCTCCACTGGGTACTCGGTGTTGAAGCCCGCGCCACCGAAAATCTGGATCGCATCCGTGGTGCATTGGTTGGCGTGGTCACCGGCAAAGCGCTTGGCCATCGACGCGAAGAGGGTGTTCTTGCGGCCGCAGTCGATCTCGTACGCGGCCTTGTACGAGAGCAGGCGGCCGGCCTCGATGCCGGTGGCCATGTCGGACAGCATGAACTGGATCGCCTGGTGCTGCGCAATGGGCACGCCCATGGTCTTGCGCTCCATGGCGTACTTGCGCGCCTCGTCGAAGGCACGGCGCGCGAGACCGACGGCGCCGATCGCCACGGGTGGACGCGTGATGTCAAACGCCTGCATGGCGATCTTAAAGCCGTAGCCTGGCGCGCCGAGCACGTTCTCCTCTGGCACTTCGACGTCCTCGAACGTGATGCCACGCGTGTCCGAGCAGCGCTGGCCAATGTTGATCTCCTTGCGACCAACGCTGATGCCCGGCGAGTCGGCGTCCACGATGAAACCGGTAAAGGCCTTGCCCGCGGACGCGTTGGCGTCCGTCTTGGCCAGTACAAAGTACCACTTGGCCACGCCGCCGTTAGTGATCCACATCTTGGAGCCGTTGATGACCCACTTGTCGCCCTTCTTGACCGCCGTGGTCTTGGCACCAGCAACGTCCGAGCCCGCACCCGGCTCCGTGACACAGTACGCCGCCTGCACGGGTTCCTCGGTCAAGCGACCAAGGTACTTCTTGTTCTGGGCGTCGTTGGCGGCGACCAGCAGCGGCGCGGTGGCGAGGCCGTTGGCCTCCATCGCGGTGGCCATGCCCGTGCAGCCGTACGCGAGTTCTTCTCCGATGATTACGCCGTCCAACGAGCCGAGGCCGAGGCCGCCAAACTTTTCCGGGACGTGCGTGTTCACGAGGCCCAGCTCCCACGCCTTAGCGAAGACGTCCTGCGGGTACTCCATGGTCTGGTCATAGTGGCGCTCCTTCGGGATCATCTCTTCACGGGCAAACTTGCGCGCGAGCTGCTGGAACTCGCGCTGCTCGTCCGAGAGCTTGAACGAAAAGTTGGTGTACGCCGAGTCGTCAAGGTGGGCGGTGGTGCCGAACGCACGCGTTGGCGTCTTGGCGGCGGACTGGCGCAGCGCGCGCGCCGCCGAACGAGAAGCCACAGGGAGCATGGTGGGCGTGGGGGGCTGGAAGAGGCGTTGGTGGAGAGGAGGAGGAAGATTCCGCTGTGGAGGTGACAGAGGATGGAGGAGCGGAGGAGAGGACGGCAACAAACGCGCTTGAAGATGCAACCGCGACGGGTCACGTCCAAGAAGAGGAGATGACGACGTGGATGAGGGGAGGCGACGTGGCTCACCTGTGGTAGTGGGTAGTATATAATGGAGGGAGTGGCCCACCCGGTTTTGCATACTAGTATTGTCGAAAATGTCGATATTAAGAATTGGGATTTGATGCATGTCGAAAATAGGGTGAGGTGATCTTTTGCCAACACGCGTCGTGTTCCGGTGGGCATCAATGGCTTCCACAAGCCCATCGACATGTACCAACCGTGTTCGCTATCTGAATACCGGTATGCACGCATCGTTGGCGCTTGCTTGGATCTAGAGGTCCTGTGTGTCGTCGTAGTTTGGATCGCAATTGATCATGGGCGCGAGGGTGAGTTCGACGCCTCGAGCCTTGAGGACGCACTGCTTGAAGGTGAAGAAACTCAAGTTGGTGTAGATCTCGCCATCAGAGCCGCAGACAGGTCGGTAGTCTCTTGTGAATGCGCGCGAACACCCCGCCGCTGCCGCCTCATCAGGATCGCCACCGTCTCCAACAGCGTGATTCGCGTTGGCAGCGTAGCTGTCGGCGAAGAACATGATGACGAGCGCCACAAGAACAAGCACGCGGTGCATGGCGTCCGGTCTCCTTCTGATGCACGATCTCACACGTCGTGTCTTGCTGTACCTTCGGTGCTTACGTTAATAGATGAGTGACCACCGCATGATCATCCACATGAACTTGCATGCATTGTGGTACAATTCAATACCCACCTTTGCAGGTCAACCACGAAAAATGGGTTCAGTGTAGAAGGGAAACGGGTCATTGACCATCACTCCTGACCCGTTTCGGCCTTTCCTATCGTAGGTTTGTCCAACCCGTTTTACACCATGCACCATGTGTTCTCGGTGCAAAGAGACGGGTTTCTTGACACCCAAGAACCGTTTTATGTGGATCTGAAACCCGTTTACAGGGTGAGCCGGCGAGAACCCGCATTGATCTACTCCCCACGATCAGCACGCGTCCCTCCACCAGCAATCATCGCCATGGCCGACCAGCGTGTGCTTGAGGCGCTGCAGGCGCTCTCCATCGAGTTCGAGTCGCACGAGCACAAGGAGCTCCCGACTGTCGACGACCTCATCGCGGAGCTCGGCCACTTGGACGGCCTGCTCACCAAGAACCTCGTGTTCAAGGACAAGAAGGAAGGCTTGTTCCTTGTCACGGTCGCCACATCCACGACGGTGGACACCAACCTGCTGGGCAAGAAGCTCGCGGCCGCGGGCATCGGCAAGAAGTACAACCTGCGCTTCGCCGGTGAAGACGTACTCGAGACCACGCTCAAGGTGGCCAAGGGATCCGTGTCGCCACTGTGTGTGCTCCACGATGAGAAGACCGAGGTCAAGTTTGTGCTGGACAAGGCGCTGCTCGAGACCTCCAAGCTCCACTGCCACCCTCTGCGCAACGACCGCACGGTATCGTTCTCGCCGGACGCGCTGCTCAAGTTTGCGCGCCACTACAACCACGAGCCCGTGGTCGTGGACTTTGCCGCGGCGCTCGCTGCCGGTGGTGACGAGAAGAAGCCAGTGGAGAAGAAGCCCAAGGCCGACAAGCCAGAGCCAAAGAAGGTGGAGAACAAGACCAACGAAGGCATGTCGGCCACCAAACGCGACAACTTTGCGGACTGGTACACGGACGCGATCACCAAGTCGGGCATGATCGACTACTACGACATCTCGGGCTGCTACATCCTGCGCCCTTACTCGTACGAGATCTGGGAGCACATCCAGCACTTTTTGGACTCGCGTTTCAAGTCGATCGGCGTCAAGAACTGTTACTTCCCGATCTTCGTCTCGGCCGAGAAGCTCCAGAAGGAGAAGGACCACTTGGAAGGCTTTGCGCCCGAAGTCGCGTGGGTGACCAAGTCGGGCAACTCGGATCTGCGCGAGCCAATCGCCGTGCGCCCAACGTCGGAGACCATCATGTACCCGGCGTTCAAGAACTGGATCCGCTCGCACCGTGACTTGCCGCTCAAGCTCAACCAGTGGAACAACGTCGTGCGATGGGAGTTTAAGAACCCGACGCCGTTCATTCGTACCCGTGAGTTCCTGTGGCAGGAAGGCCACACCGCGCACGCCACCAAGGAGGACGCCGACACCGAAGTGCGCCAGATCCTCAACTTCTACGCGTCGGCGTACGAGGATCTGCTCGCCGTGCCAATGGTCAAGGGTGTCAAGTCGGAGAAGGAGAAGTTCGCTGGTGCCGACTACACCACTACCATCGAAGGCTTCATCCCTGCGACTGGCCGTGGTATCCAGGCTGCGACGTCGCACCACTTGGGCCAGAACTTCGGCAAGATGTTCGGTATCTCGGCCGAGTACGAGGATGGCAAGAAGCTCATTCCATACCAGAACTCGTGGGGCTTCACCACCCGTTCGATTGGTGTCATGATCATGGTCCACGGTGATGACAAGGGTCTCGTTCTCCCACCACGCGTGGCGCCAACCCAGGTCATCGTTGTCCCAATCCCATACAAGGACAAGGACGAGCTGGATGCGATCTACAACAAGTCGGAGGAGATCAAGAACTTGCTGCTCGACGCCGGCGTCCGCATCGAGGTCGACTCGCGCCGCGTGTACACTCCAGGCTGGAAGTTCAACCACTGGGAGCTCAAGGGCGTGCCACTTCGTTTCGAGTTGGGTCCAAAGGATCTCCAGAAGGAGCAGGTGCGTGTCGTGCGTCGTGACAACGGCGAGAAGGCCGACATTCCGATTGCGGAGCTCAAGACCAAGATCCCGGCGCTCCTCGAGCAGATCCAGAAGGAAATGCTCACCCGCGCTCGCGCTGAGCGTGATAACCGCATCAAGCGCGTGACCGAGTGGAAGGACTTTGTGCCTGCGCTCCAGGAGGGCTGCATGGTGCTCACTCCATTCTGTAACGAGACCGAGTGGGAGGAGACCGTCAAGACCAAGTCGCGTGAGGAGTCGCTTGCGCTCATGGGCCTTGAAGAGGAAGCTGAGAACACGGCGACCAGTGCGGCTGCCAAGACCCTCTGCATCCCGTTCGAGTTCAACGACAAGCCAGTCGACGAAGGCCTCAAGTGCTTCGTCAGTGGCAAGCCGGCCAAGGTCTGGATCCTCTGGGGCCGATCCTACTAAACCATCTTGGTTAGGTAGTGATGGGTAGACGCGAGAGTATGGTGCGCCACCGCCGAGGATGAGTTGAGTAGACATGGCGCCCTTTATTTTGTGACCACCCTCGTGTTTATTTTTGCAGCAGGCATGACCCAAACAACCTTATCCTTCCGCAGATCCTCCCTCGCCCACGCCACCATGAGAGCAGCACATCGCCTCCTCGCCGTGACGCTGTGTATCGTCGCCCACGGCGTCGCTGCCACCACCAAGTTCCCCAGTCCGAAGCCGCAGGGCGAGTCCTGGGCACCGTGTGACTTCGCCGTTGAGCAAATCTCGGCCGAGGGCAATGGAACTACGTACGGATCGTGTCTCGCGTGCGATCCAACGTCGGCAATCTGTCCACCCAAGTGCCAGGCGCTGATCGACGCGCTGTACGAGCAATGCGACGGCGTGTACGCGCCCCAGGACTTCTTCTTCGACCCGGCCGGGACGCTCGACGGGTTCTTTAGTGACCATATCGACAGGCTCCGCGTGATGACGCAGCGCTGTGGGTGCAGCACAGCGAGTCGGCTACATACCTCAGGGATCGCCATCGCACTGAGTGCCACCACGTCATTAGTGGGGATACTACTACTTCGGTAGTGCTGGTGGTGATAAGGATGCATTCTGTTCCCAATGAAAATGATCATACACGCACTGTATGATTATAATCACATCGATCCTGCAGAGGGTGGCGGCACTGCTGCTCCGTCAGTCAGCCTCAACCCTACCGGTACTCCCATCACCACGTACTATTGCTCCCCTCCTTCACTACGTGCTAACCAACCTAGGCGCCCCAGCCAGTTCAATCGGTCTTCAACAATGGAGACACCTGTGTAAATGGATACTACGTAGTATTTGGGTGGGCCGTTCACTTGACTAATGGTATCTCCTGCGTATACCACCTCTTTAAATAAATATACGTTATTCTGATGTGGGCCGTTTTCCAAATGTGTGGATGGATCCCTTCGTCGAATGCTACGTGTGGATGAGTAGAATGATCCCAGTCTATTCGATGACGACCTAGTTACTTCTGCTCGGGTGTCGCGAGGGTCACAGCGTTTTCAATGATCGCGCGGATGTCCTCCTTCTCCAGTACTGCCTCGCCATTGTGTGGCGTGAGCACTTCGTCCTGCCGCTGCACCGCTCGCTCTACGACACCGTTCATCAGCGAGTCGTCCAGCTCCAGCTTGGAGGCGTCGGGCAGATCGAACCGCTGGGCGACATACCGCAGCCACGCAGCGACCGACTGGCCTTGGAATCCACTGCCAGCGGTCAGTCGATCGCACACTTTCTCCAGCTTCTCGCGCAGCTCATCGAAGAACTCATCGCCTTCATTCTCTTCCGCCAGCGTCGCAAACCTATCAAACACGAACGGTAGGAACGCTGAGGCCACTTGGGCGTGTGGCAGGTCGGAGACGCCGCCCATGGACACGGCGATGCAGTGCGCAATGCCGTAGCCCGACGAGTTGGCCGAGACGCCGCTCGCCAAGCTGGCAAGTGCCAGTGGTTCTCGGAACGCGACGTCCTTCAGGTTCACTTTGCCTTCGACCAGTGGCTTGGCCAACGCTGTCGCGATCAGATCAATGCCTTGTAGAGCGATGTTCTCGCTCGCGTCGTCCTGGCAGCCCAGCAGATACGACTCGATACACTGTCCTAGCGCCATCAATGTGCCTTGGATCGTCTGGTGCAGAGGCACGCTCAGAGCAAGCATTGGATCCACAATCACCACCTCAGTCTTGATCGGCGTGGCCGAGAACGGCAGCTTCTGCTCGCCATCTTCGTCCAGTATTAGCGCCTGCGTCGACACCTCAGCGCCTGAGCCAGCCACCGTTGGCACGATGATCACAGGCAGTGCTGGCTCGAGATCCTCGCCCATTTTACCCTGTGTGCAATCCGTTAGGCCACGGGAATCTCCACCGAATCAGTACTATTAATACCAACGACACACCTTGATATATTCTTCGGCTGACTCGCCGTTTGCGAGTACCAGGGCGATGGCGCGCGCCATGTCCATCGTACTTCCACCGCCAAACGCCAGCACTCCGTCAGCGCCGACGCGAATGGCCGTCGCGACGCCGTCGTCCACGTCGGCGATCGTTGCGCAGTCGCGCTTGAGGGTGTACTGGAAGCATGGGACGCCCGCCTGCATCAACAGAAACTCCATGTACTGTGTGCGTGAGGCCGCGCCAGCATCGCGGTCACGCACGACCAGCATCTTGTGGATTCCGAGCTCACGCGTGATCGCAGCGATGTGGCGGCTGGCCGCCTTGGCGCCGAACACCACTCGCCATGGCTGCCCGGACGCACTCAGTTCCTGAGGCTTCGCATCAAAGTTGGAAGTCAATGGGCCACTCGCTGCTGTGCTGAGCAGTCTGTATTGAGACCTAGCCGTTGCGGCGGTCAGTGAGCTATGCACGCGTAGCAGGCGAGCGGCGAGCACCATAATCAATTTTGTGTGTGCTTATTGATGAGCTTGTGGTTGTGCCACACATTCGAGAAGCTCATTAGAAATGGGTTTCTATTTGTCACACGTCACACATTATAGACTAAGCCAATTCATACGGAATTAGTATCCCAAGTACCCAAACGTCCTAGACTCGATGTACACCTGCCACCAGAGCATCTCGAGGTCGCCCTTGCACGACGCGTCCTCCCATGGCTTTGGGTTGGAGGAGTAATGGATGATCTTCAACGGATCGATCGCCTTCCAGTACCCAGGATTCTTTTCGTTCACCAGCCAGTACATGGTGCGCTGTGCGTTGAACCCAAACGGCAGGCGAGAGGCGGCGTCCCAGCAAAACCATTCGGGGAAAAACATGTTGAGGAAGCCCGTGTCGCCTGCAAAGGACGATATATCATCAGATGCATACTTGTCTATATCAGTTGCCATGTCACCACTCACCGCCGTCGTATGATTTGAGCGTATTGGTCATCTTCATCATGGTCTCAAAGACCACCATACTCGGCCGAATCACCAGCACTCCGGCATTGAAGCGATCGGGTGGAAATACGTCTGGCGCTGCTGCAAAGTGTGTATCCAAGTCGAATAGCTGTGTAGGCCATTGTTAGCCCAGCAGCTCACATATGGCCGTAAAATTGCATCACATACCTCATCGACATTCTCCTGAACGATGCAGTCGGCGTCAATATACACGAGCTTCTCATACTCGACCAGCGTGAAGATGTTGAGTTTCGTGTACCCAGAGTTGATCCATCCAGGCACGTGTACTGTGTTCACGTCTGTGAGCTCTGGGATACCGATGTCCGGCACGCAGCGCAATGTAATAGGCAGTCGTGGATGCAATGCGTAAAAGAATCGCTCGAGTTTCTGGCGACAGGCGACTGACACTTGAGCAGTGTACAGAACTACAAGTGGAAAGGATGTGCGCGACTTGAACAGCGTGAACGCGAGCGCCTCCACGCCCATGCTGTAGCTGTCCGAGGTGATCAGCGTCACGTTCGCGTATGCATGGCTCATGGTGATCCAAGCTGTGTTCCAAATTGATTTGACAAGACTAAATAACCATAATAGACACAATGCATGATATTTATTACTATAGTACAACATGACTTCACAACTAACAACATTCAACCTCACCCCCACAACGAAATCATCTCTGTTCACCCGCGGCCAGCGCCACGAAAGTTCCACGAGTTTGGCCAGCGTCTGTTGCCGCTCTGTGCTCCCATGGGCAGTGGGTGGTTGAAGCGGGAGTCTGGTTGGACCCTGCCCGGGGCAATCGCTGAGTTGGGATCCACTGGCGCCCCAGCCGACGCCACACCATTCTGCTTGTTCTGGCCCGAGCTGGATGCGGGCACCGTTAGAGGTACTACCGCAGGAGTCACCTGAGCTGCAACTTCAGAAGAAGGTGGTGGCTGCGTGTCCATGCTCGCCGATAGAGAGCCTTGATCGGGGCTGGGAACCGGCGGCTGCGCGTCACCTTCTCGTGGTGCTGAAGCAGTACCTGAAGGTGCACCATAGATCATGACTGTGCTCGGGTCGTACACACAGATCGTTTCATCGGGCCCGCTACCGGACTTGGTTGGTTCGCCACCACTTCCGTCGTTCGTCTTGCCGCAGATCTCAACGTTCGCCTTCGACGATTGCACATGGATGTTGCTTAGAGTCGCGCGATCGCCGAAGTTGGCGTTCACCGTCACGATACTCGATTTGGGGTTCACTGCGAGCACGTTGGACACTTGAGCGCTACGCTGGACCAACCCGCACGTACCACACGACCGGTACAGCTTGCCAAAGTCCTGCGCGAAGAACCCATCGATGATGATGATGAAGTGAGGTCTATTGGCGTCTCTTTAGATACCTATAGCCGGGCAAGGCCCAATTTTAGACTAGTGTGCTAGTGTCGTGCCAGTGGCCTATGTCCGATGCGAGGT
>JAADXF010000701.1:0-13017 GCA_023337575.1 Pythium chondricola | reverse complement strand
TGACCATTTCGGGTTTGGAGTACTGGATCGTTTGCTTGCACTGCGAACACCCAGAGCTGGTCCTGGAGACGGCAATGGTCTAGGTCTCTAAGTTTGAGTACGGTGTAAGCATAATGCAGTCCAACCAAAGATATGTGATTATCATGTCCACGCTTGCCCGTGTTGTCTCATCTCGAGCGTGTAGCGAGTGCGGTTTAGCTCCGCAGATTATGGCCTGGGTCGTTGGAAACCACAGAGCCTCGCGTGGCAAACGTAGCACTGGGACAGACGCCCCAAAGTCACTAAATGGGTGAGCAGTGACGGAGCGATCTCTGTCAGGTCCACTGAGCCTGTTCTGTCGTCCTCATCGTCTCAGAGCATTTGTATCGGTGGCATCAAACTGAAACCTTTCATTAGTGTTTCGTCGATGTTTATCACACAGTTAGTCGTCGTTCTAGAACGGCTTGATATTGAGAAGACAACCTTCATGAAATGACACAGACATCAATCTCACCAAATGGTACCTGTCAGGTCACTGCCTCATATACAAATTTGCCACCAAGCCCACAAGTCAAGACCATGCCAGCACGGACGAGGATGCAGTACACCGAGCAAGCACTCGACGATCTCATTTGGAACAGAGCACACAATGGAAGTACTCGCATCGTCTTCCGTCGCAATCCAGAACGACCAATGGTGATGGAGGGCTGGATTCTTGCTGACATTCAACAAACCCGCCGGGGTCACAAGTTCAGGATTCAGCGCGTTGACGAGAACCGCTTCGTGACCAGAGACTTCTGGGTGGACTGGGACGGACTTGAAGTCTGGGTCATCCGTTTGCAGAGTGAGCACTCAGAGCTGATCCAAGAAGTCCTAGTTTGATTAGGGAGTAAGGTGAACAATATCAAACGTCGGGACTCGGGGCCATCGCTTTGTCTGAATGTGTTATTTACAGTTGTTCACTCACAATATTTCAAATCAAATGAAAGTGGAACCAATTTTCACTGGCCTCAATCACGAAGACGCGTAGCACGTTGAAGCGAGTACGTCAGTCTTAACTTTCTCACGCCGTTCACAAGTCCAACATGCCTCCAGGGAAGCGTAGCGCAGGCAGCGACGATCCTCGATCGCCAGCTCGCCGCATTTCGACGGATCGCTCTGTGACGGACTCGCCCCTGAAGCGCGTGAAGGCGGCGATTCAACAACACCGTGCTCCTCGACTCGCGCGCGAGGAGCTAGTTCTTTCTTCAGTTGATGGTAAGTTCAGAGGGAGCTCACACCGTTACACAACTGATTATGTCTGTTCATACTAGACTTCCGTCACCACGTGGTTGACAACGAGACGACTCAGCCAGCGAATCCAGATATTGATGTCGTTGTCACCGGCCTGTTGCTCTGGAAGTCCACACACAAATACGGCGACCGAGAGTTTGTTCGTCTTCACTTGATTGATGCCGCCCCAGAAGAAACAATGGAGGAGCTTGCTGAGGTGCGTGTACTTTGTGTTATTTTGACTGAACATGAATGGATGAGCAGTTTGAGGAACTGTACACGTCGAGCGCTGAAGATCGAATGATCGTTGATAGCGCTCTCTTGACTGCGACGGCGTTTGGCGAGACTGCAGAGTCACCAAACATTCCTCCGAACGGGAGTGTCGTGCGCATCGTCAACTCCCGCAAGCGCCTCGTGTATGAAGGGAATATGTGCCAGCTGATCGCACGTGCAGCAGACATCTCGGTCGTCACTGAGGCTCCGTAGCTGAACATCCAGTAGGAGTGTGTTTTGAATGAACGGTTATTGAGACACCCCAGAAAGTTGAGCTTGGCTTGTGGCTTGTGTGTTGTAGAAGTTCGCGAGCGTTTTCCTGCTCTCAAGCATGAGCCGGCGGTCTTCGTCAATCGCACTCTGAGGTGGTCTTGACCAAGCCGCAAGCTCTTGTGTGGAAGGCTTGAGGCAGGTCAATGCATGTCGAGTAACAACACGGGATACCATCAGGTATGCTTGTTGGGGCTTGTTCGCGCCTCTCACGTCTATCCTCCAGTCGATGACCACCATCGACTTCAGTGACTCGCCCTGAACCTTGTAAACCGTTGCACCCACAGCACAAACAAACGGAAACTGCTGGATCTTGAGCTTGAGACTTCGTGGTTCTCCGGTCGAACTTGGCATGAGGTGTATGTCGACAGCTTTAAACGGTTCGGCATCTGGGAAAACAGGAAAGATATCTGGGTCGACATCTGCAGATATTGGGACTGTATTCGATCCTCGCTGGAGCCGAATTAGGGCAAAGAGTGGTCTGCTGCTAGGTAGAAGGAAGACAACTCCCGTACGACGGTCAAGACCTTGACGGAAGGTTGTGCCTGCAGGAAACTTCACACTATGGAGAACTCCCATTGACCCGTTCGCAACACCCTTGTGCGTTCGCACGTTCTGGGTAATCTGGATTGGCATGCCCCGTACGACATCCAGATATGGCGCCATCCGCCCGAACTTGGTATCCGGGAGGCCCATAATCGTGCGAAGATCATCGGTACTGATGCGATTCAGCGCACCCTTGAAGTTCGCGACGATCCGTACTGGGAACTCACCAGCTTGAAGTTCCCTCCCCACACACGCCATGAAGTGGCCATTGATTGCAGTCCTTGTGTCGTTATCCGGGGTTACGTACACAGCGTTTGTGGACACATTGCCGACAGCCTCAACTTGATCTTGACTTTCTTGCTCTACAAACCTTGAGTTGATCATGTCCACAAACGCTGGCGTCCACTCTCCATACCGTGCTTTCGAACAGCCTTCTCCCCACTCGGGATCATCTCGGAAGCGGACGGATTCACGCAGAACAACCACCTTGTCAAATTGCTGCCATAGCCTGAATCCCTCGAAGTCAGTGAGCGACGCATCCCTCTTGTTGATCGGATTAACGAACACCGGGTCCGCACCAACCGGAGGTAATTGCAGGAAGTCGCCGACGAGGATGATATGAATGCCACCAAAGAGTACACCCTGGACACCCTTCGCCTTCCTGAGCGTCCGGTCAAGGGAAAGCAGGCTCATCTTCGACATTATCGACACCTCGTCGATAATGAGACAGTCTAGATCTTGGACAGCGATATGCCGATTGGCACCCCTTAACGACACTTCGAACGCAGCGAGTGTTCGTCCGTTGACAACACTTGCCGCCTTGCCGGTAAGAGCGGTGACAACCAACGACTGTGGCCTCTGCCAGCATCGGCAAAGTTCTTGCAGCGCTTGAATTACGCGACTCTTGCCGGTCCCTCCTTCACCACCCAAAAACATGCGCAGTTGGCGTGCATGGAGACGTGCGTCACTTGAAGCGACGTCTTGGTCTTCATGTGCACGCTCTGCACTTGCCGCGAACTGCCATCGACGAAGCAAGTGTACACCAACTAGTGCAAACGCTCCATGTTGTAGCTCGTTCAAGGTGAACATGCGAGACAGTGTTGCGATCCCAGCATACAAGGGCGCCTGAGCAGTAGATAATCCACCTCCAGGTTGCCAGCTCAACTGAGCTGGTTGTAGAAAGTCGTCGATGATCTCGGTCACCGTTGTCGGACGCTTGAGTAGAAGCTGGGGTGCAAGCACGTCTTCGCCATCTTCGCGGTGTGTGCTCTTGTTGTCGGTGGCAGCATCACCAACCCGCCTCTTCAGATGCTCCACATTCATCTGAGCATTCAACGTCGGTTGCACGTGCCCTGAAGTCATGACGACATCTCTGGCGATTCCCGTGAGCAGATGGTGCTGGTCAAATTGCTGGAGCACTGCAGAGAGTCTAGCAGGATATGCAGCTGGGGCAGGGAACGCGGGAATCACTTCGTCTTGAACGGATCCGTCAAAAGCGTCGGGCGCGTCGGAGACATCGAAGTCATCGTCCTCGCTCTCGTAATTGTCCTCGCTGACGAATCCGTCGCCAGACGATTGACAGTCAGAGTCACTCCACGATCCCTCGACACGAGCTCCATCCTCCTCGGTTGCCATTGCAACGCTGCGCTCTTCAGCAACCCGCCCAGCATGGTAGTCGTTCATATTGTTCATGACTGTCTTCACAAAATCGGATCGTGAGCCCTCCCATGCAGTGTAGGCAGTGTACCACGGTTTTTCTTGATCAACGGCCTCCCCGAGTAGGTCACCGAGGTTTCGGAAAGGCTTGAAAAAGATCAAGACCAGCTTGCCGTAGAGCTCCTTATCGTCAGAAATCATGGACGTCTTGAAACGGGGCAGTCGAGGGCCCTTGATGATCGGTACAACATGTTGTCGACGGATTGCAACGCAATGAGATTCGGCGAGCGGATGAGGGTCTTGGTATCGACGAGTATCCGGTGTTGCTGCGCTGATCGGGCGCATGTAGCATTGTATGGTATACTCGTACAAGTTGACCCTGGAAGCGCAGTCCGGGCGAAAGATGTAGTCGTCAAGCTGAGACGTTGGAGTAAACACGGTGTCATCCATCGATTGGCTCTGCACCAATCGACACATATACTCACCACTTTTTTCGAGCTGCGTACGCATCTCGGTGAACAGAAGCTTGACACAAGTCGCACTCGAGTAGCAGCAGGACCCACGCAGTAGGTATAGGGCCGCCAACGGCCCAGCAATCTCTTGCTTGTTGGTAATCGTGTGTACCATACTTGTCACTCTCTTGCGCCGAATCTCAGCGAGGCTTGGTGGTGCATGAGATGCCATTGCTGCAGCTTCTTTTGCTTGCCGCCGCTGGAAGCTAGCCAAGGCGACTGCAGTGCTGCTGTCGATTTGGCGCTGAGGCTTCGTTACGTACTTGCAACAATAATAAATCCTGTCGATCGTGTCCTTTCCGCCGAAGAGAACCTGGACATCGTGATTACACTTGAACGCCGCCATTATGGTCGCATTGTATCCGTTGACGAACTCATGAGCAAGTGATCGCTTCACACCAACACTCGGCCCGGTCACACTGGATGTTGCAACAGTCTTGCGTGGGAAGCCATAGCGACACACCGATCCGCTGGAGGTTGATCGATTCTGCTGAAGCAGCTGCCTGTGTGGGTCCAGTAGTGCATGTTCAGGTTGTACACGAGTGCCGACACCATGTACGCATGGTGCAAAGAGGTCATTCGGCTCGCGTCGATGGTCGGTGGAGTCATCAGGATCAGTCGCTTCATCGGGTCGAGCCGTACTGGGTCGCTGTCACCGCGTTGGTACCCTTGCTGGTATGCGTTACCCATTCTCAATATCCACGAAGCAGTCTCGTCAGATGTTGAAGACTCCATCGCGGCTTGAAAGCCCTCGCGACCATCAACTCTCACTGCTGCTTTCACCTCTGAAGTCCGCAGGCGCGTCTCCTGCCGGATTCTGTCCTTGCGTGCTTGCTCTGTCAGAGGCGTGAGCGGAGGGGGCCAGTGTGGGGGTGAGGCTGAATGAGTGCCTGGCGCAGAATGTGCTGCGAACTCGACTCTTCACCACAGGTAGTGCACTTGACCAAAAGGGGCTCCAGTTCAACATGTTCACCCCGCTTCCTTTTTTCCGGCGAGCCGACGCTGGGATGGGAAGCGAAGTAAATGCACCCTGCGACAGACAACGCTGACAACTTACGCCATCAATTGGGAGCTGGAGCTGGTTTGTGACGATGCTGTCGAGATAGGCTTCAAGCTCGTCCATGAAAGCACCGCCTTGTTGTCGGAGGCTCGTTTCGAACGACTCACTGTTAACTGGAGCGCCAAACAACCACACCAGGAAATGAATATGAAGAGTACCTCGTCCTTGGGTTTCGACCATGCCGAAGTAGGCTTTGGTGTGGCCGAAGAGGCCGCATTCCGTCTTTGGTCGTCCAGACGTGGGATCTACGCCAAGGATATGCTCGATAAAAGCATCTACCATCCGCATGAACAGTCTCGCGGACGCACAGTCGTCCGCCATCGCAGCTTTCTTCATGTCCGCATCCGAAGGAAACCGTGCTTCCAAGGCATCAAACAGCGTATCGACTGATAAATGCCCGTGTAGTGAGCCATGGCGTAGGAGTTGTCTGTGTTGGGAGTAATCGTCACAAACAACGACGGTTGGCCGAAACGTGTTTGGTATGCAAAAGCTTCCTGTCGGCACTGCCGCCTCTCAGCCGCACTACCCCACACAGATACCGAATCGAGTTCGACAGACTTCAGAAACCTCTCAGCGTCTGGATTCGCCGACTGTTCTCTTGGCTCTCCACGTTGACGTCTCTCATTGTTCAGGAGCGCGACAGCAACGTCACTTTGGGACAACGTCTCGTAGCCTTCAAAACACCACCAAAGCGTCTGCACTTGACCGAGGTGAGCATGTACATGCTCTTCAGAGCGAGGCGAGCAAATGCTGTCAGCATAAAGGTTGGGTCTTGGGCAAATCGACGAGGACTGAGCATCGCGTAATACCGTAAGCAGTCCCGTTTCGACACGTGTGTCAGTCTCGTCTCCCCTGGATGGCCACGCCCGAATGGAAACAAATGGATACATCTTGACCTCGACACCACCAGAGTCCGCAAACTGGGAGGAATGGTCAACCCGGAGTCGAGGTGGCACTGACGTCTCGGATGGGTTCAAATCCACTACTCTCTGCACGAATTGGGCGTTTGCAACAGAGTCGTCTTGGGCAAAAAGAAGGTTCTGTTCGATCACAGCTTCTTCGTCCTCGACGCTGAGCTCGTTGGTTGCGGCGCGACTTGTGATTGAGTCATGATCTTCCTCTATTGACTCGTTGATCTCGTCTGCATCTGTCGTGAACGAGACCTGATGTAGGAGATCGGTGGTCGTGTCGAGTTCTGCCGTTAAGGACAGATCAACCGAAACATTGGCGTACAGAATGTTATGGTCCTTGTAGAAGTCGAGAAGTTGCTTCACCACGCACCCACAAGCACGGTGAAGCTTCCGAATACAGTCACTCTGCTGTGACGTCATTGGGCCAGCGAGCACCACATTGTACGGGCCGCTGCGATCAACTCTCCGTGGTAGCAGTGTTGCTGGTGGCCCGGGCGTCGCGTCGAAAACCATATAGTGCGAACGAATCGATCTGTGTTGCCCCCCTCACATGACCCTTGTCTGAGCCACAACAGTAACGAGCTGGGGCATCACTTTCTCGATCCACGTCGCAGCGTACAACTCTTCGGGGAGGTAACCGATGACAAAACCATTCGCGATTGCATACCTCGGAGGTTTGTCTCCAGTGGTGGAGAGACTGGTGTGGCATTCAGTGCAGACTTGCACCACAGTGATGCCGTCACACACACACACCTTCATGAGACAATAGCATCCCTTTCAATCGAATGTCGATGCTCGAGCAGTCGTACGGAGCTTGCAGAGCTGGTGGGATGCCTTGCGAACTAGCACGTAGCACTCGTCGCATCGGGCTCACCAGCGTGGAATGCCTGACATCAACGCGATGAATGCTTCTTCGAAGAACCAGTCGGTCGCAGACAGCACAGACGCTTTCATCAAGGCCGGTTCCTCCAAGTGCTTCGTGTAAACGGTTCTCAATGGTTTTCACGCGCTGTTCATCAAGTGGGCGTAGTGTTGAAGTATCATCGTCGGAAGAGAGTGGGTTGATTGCATCGATGGCGGCCGCATTCGAAGTCAATTGCTCACCACGTCCCACCCTCGGATTCGATGCAGATCCACTTGTCACGCGCTGCTGCGCGGCGTACGCACGCTGTCGTTCAAGACGACGCAACCGAGCTTCTTCATTCTCACGCGGACGAGACGATTCCGAGTCATCAGCTCGTCGTGTGTTCGCTCGTTGACGAGCTTCATACTCACGTTGATATGCCAGGCGCTGATGCTGATCGCTTTCACGATCATGCATGTGTTCGACAACCGAGTTGTCTGCTTGTTGCACGTTAGCGCGTCGTTGCGCGGCGTAAGCCCGTTGACGTTCGAGGCGTTGTTGCCAATGTTCTTCGCTCTCTCTCTGAACGGAAGCGTCTGCGACCACACCGCTCTTAATATCATGTGCGGTCAGTCGTCTCCGATTGGTTTCGCGCTGTAACTCGAGGTGACTCGCACGTTGCTCGGGAGTTTCCTTTCTAGTCTTCTTCTTGCCCTTGCCAGGCATATTGCTAAGTGAGCGGACATAGTTGGAAGACGAAGATAGATTGAACTTACTTGTCCTATCCGCAACACGAATGTCACTTCTCCCTGGTGCCACCGTTCTTCAACTTTTTGTTCTTGGAACCACTTCCCTCGGCCCTCGTGGCCCCAACGCTTTTCCCAGTCTCTGACACACGGGCATGGTCGTTGTTCGTCGTGTTTCTGGGCTTCCGTTTCCGAACATACCGAAGGCATAGGCGAACCCATAGGATCTGTTGGAAACGGATCTCATGCACTGACACCTTTGCACCGTTGTCGTAGGCTGTCATCATCTCGTCTTCGTCGACGGAGAGCACCCAGCAATGCCCGAGCTTGCGTGGATCCATCGTTGCAATCATGTAGACACCCGCACCACGCATCAGCGACGAGTATATGCCGAAAACCCCTTTGCCCATTTCCGTCTTGTAGAGGTTCTGGCGCCAAGCTGGTAGATCCAAGTTGAACCGGCTTGCCTTCAGCGCTTCCATCAATGGAATCACCACGTCACTGGCCACTCCGAGCGCAAAGCTTGTGCCCCTCGCCTCCAACGCCGCCACGACACCCTCAACATCCACTGGCTTGAGTGCGAGCAGTCTGCGGACCGCCTCCAGTGCGTGAAAGAAGCACTTCATCTCGTCGCCAGCCCCAAGAAGTACCACACCACGGGCGTTCTCCTTCACGAGTGCGCTGAAGGACACACGTGATTTCTTCTTGATCCACAGGTCCACCAACTGTATCCAGTCTTCATGACCGCCCAGGTTTTCGACTGGTTCCCAGGAAAACTTCTCGTCATCAGGAATGAGGCCGTCGCGGCCTTCGGTGCTCACCACCCACTCGACGCGGTAGTAGACGACGCCATCTTCCTCCTTCTTGTCCACAATGCGATTCAAGAGCTCCTCCGTGTAGCCTGGGCCGTCGTCTTCTTCGTCGTCTTCTTCACACTTGGACTCCTCAGCGGAACGACGTCGCGGGCGTTGCTTGCGTGCTGATCCCCACTGGCGCCAGTCGGTTCTGCTAATGGCATCTTGGGCGGCCAGAGTGGCTTGGCGGATCACTCGACCCATGGCATTTAGCGGCGGACCAGATCGTCTTGGTCTCGACGTCGCCCTGGGGCCACCATCCTCTTCATCTCCTGATCCAGCGTGTTCGCTGTCGCTGTTGTCGCTTGTGGCGTGTGGCTCTGAGCTTGGCGTTGCACCTCGGGATGATGAAGCCGGGGCGGCAACCTCTTGGACGTAGTCAGAGTCGCTGTCCTCGTTCGCAGACGAACCGGAGATGTGAGTGTCGAAGAAGCCAAGGAGCTCCATGTCGGAATCATCCATCGCTATCGCCTCGCCAACCACAGACACTGAACTGGTAGCAACCGCAGGAGGATGGGTCAGCGCCCTTCCATCACTACTACCACCAGCAGCCAACACGGGAGTCGAAGGAGTTGCCTGGATACGCTGGTCACCGAGACCCGTTCTCGGTGGAGACGCCAAAGCCTGCTCCGAGTTGACTCCAATGTCGATGCCTGCTTCGGTCGAACAGACTTCTAGAGAGGAGACTTCAGCAGGAGCCCCGTTGGGATGGTCGTGATTGCTCGAGCTCTATACACACAAGATGAAGGAACATCAGCGACAAAGACTGGAGGCGGACGTGGCAGCCACACGAACCTGATGAGGATCTTCGACGAGGCTGCCATGCTCGCACGATGTCGGAGAGAATCCGCCGATGGAGATCGTGAGAACTGTGCGACTGCAGCGGGTCTTGTGGGTATCTGGGCGTGGTTTCCGCAATGGGGCGGTTGTGTCTGCTGCTTGCGGTAAAGGACACACGACCGTTCTTCTCTATAGTAGCTGTACCTTGGAGAGTAAGCTGCGCCATCAACTGATTCCTGCGAGATTATGGGCGAAGCCTGTGATGCCGCAACTGCTCCAGGCTTAGGCGTAAGAGAGATGTTGTCATCCGATCACGCATCATAGTGTGATATTGCGGACGAGCTGGCGTTGGACAGTGAGCGGAGCATCCAATTGGGTGTGCCACTTGCGTCCGAGAATCGTGCAGGGCAGCTGAGGGATACTACGGAATGACCAGATCGCACAGTGGAACTGTGGATGCTTTCTAGAACAGAGGATTCAAACGGGAGTGATCCATTGATGAAAGTCTAGCACAAATTGTCATCACCTTCTGTGATACAGAGGGAACAGACATACCGCCAAGCACGCTGGCTTTCTGCAGCAGCCTTCATCCCCCTTCCTATCACCAGGTAGATGCGGAAGTGTTCATCTGCTTGTGTAAGGACGGTCAGCAGCCAAGAAACTCAAACCTTTGATTCTGATCGGTCTGGGCTGCACTATTTTAACCCATCTTAGTGTTGCTTGATTCAAGAAGAGAGCTATAATTGGTTGAAATTTATGTGCATTTATAGGCGAATCAACGACAATATACCTACTTCTGGTTGAAGCATTTTCAAATCGTCATAATGGCTGATCCGGTGACGTTCGAGTTCCTGTGCGCTCTCTCCGCATTGCATCGCGGCAAGAATATGGACGAGCGGGCGACACGCGTCTTGAAGCAGGAGATCAAGAAGTGCCTTACCAATGATATGCGCTCTCCAGCGTGCGTTACTAAGTTGCGCAGGTTTGTAGAGAGTCTCTTACGACTCATCTCCAAGCGCAGAGTGACAGCAAAATGCGTCACAGAAGCCCTTGAATGGAGCTCGTTGCGGGTTGACGGTATGTCAACCCAACGACCCCACATTGAGCAACCAGCTGTATTGACGTCCGCCACGCATGCGCTACCGCTGACACCGACACTGCCAAGCTCCACACCGACTCCGTCGGCGCTCGATGATGGC
Organism: Pythium chondricola; assembly: GCA_023337575.1. Classification (NCBI taxonomy): domain Eukaryota; phylum Oomycota; class Peronosporomycetes; order Pythiales; family Pythiaceae; genus Pythium; species Pythium chondricola. Next base: position 2,115 of record JAADXF010000701.1, on the reverse strand, counting down.
GTGGCCAGGTGGTTCACCTCTACACCATCACCCCGCTTATGCGGCCCCCCGTCACCTGCGCTGACCCCGCGCTACCTTCACTACACAGCAGGAGCCGCACCGTCGCCGATAGTCTCCGACTCGTCCGTGTCGACATGTGCGTCGCCGTCCCTTTCCCCACCAACGCCACAAGCGTCGTCACCCCTCCCCACGAACACCGCGACCACGGTCACCGGCGTCGCGGCGCTCGTTGCCTCATTCACCAACAGTCTCCATCAACTCTGAAGAATCTGAGTCGGGTGAACCCATATTTTTCCTACTGGTTCGTTTACAATCTAATTTTTTTCAAGCGAATCATCCGCGTCGAAGTTATCGACGGCGAGGTGTTCGCGGTGGTCGAGTGGGAGCCGTCCCTCGTTCCTGTATTGGTGATCCCGCGCAGCTTCGTGCCTCGAGCAGTCCGGGCACCACACAGCCCGCCCCTGCCAGTGGTCGACGTTGGGGGTCCGCACACTTTCGGCGTCGACCATGTGCCCTACTGCACTGTTGTAGGGGCAGAACCTTCGCGCGGGTCGAGTGGACACCCACTCTGGAACCCGAGAGCGCTCTCCCTGAAGGCGCCCTGCACGACTTCATGTCGCGTCGACGATATCGCGCAAGACACTAGTGTAGGCTCCTAAACACGTAGACTAACTAGTTCATCTTCAGCACACTCGATCTTCTGTCGTTCTTCAGGTCCAATCTTGCTAACATTACTCCCATGAATGGTCTTGCATGCGCCACGGTCTAGTTCTAATCGATACGATGCTATCGAGCCGCCGCACGCTCCAAACCGAGCCGTGGGCGGCTTGCAGTGGCCGATTTTGGATGTGTCCTTCACCTCGCTCCGCTCGGTGATAGTGTGAAGGATCTGGTCAATATATTCATCAGTTTACACTTGAATATTGCTTTACTCGTCATTGCGATCACTTTCGTGATCAATATCTTGAACGTCTTCTTCTGGCATAGCGGGTGGGACGAACGAGCTGAAGATCCCATCAGCGAGCAGGTTGTGCTGCGGTAACCCGAGGACACGCCGAAGTTGGCGTACGTTGATTGCGAGCTCGAGCACGGTTGACCCGTTGAGACGAGCATCCACGGTCACAAATTCAGGCTCTTGGGCTTCGTGCGACAAGCTGCGGCTCATTGCGTCGATATGCTGCATTTGACGAAACGTGGCGGTCGTGGGGAGCTCCACAGGTGCGCCTTCCGGTTGGCGAGCATGCGCAACCGCCCAGTGAGTTTGTGCTATCTCCCCCACTGCGATAGTGGGGTGAGCGTTGAGAAAGTGCCCGATCGCCGTCGCAGCCTCTGCGATCCGAGGAGCCGTAGCACGACGGATTGTAACCCCGAGAGTCGATCCTTGCTTGGCCACAAACACATACAGCTCACAGAGCTGGCTTCCGCTACCGGCACTTGTCTGGCGCCGTTCGAACTGAGCGCGCGCAGCCTCAATACGCTCGACGAAATTCTGTGCATCGAGGAGCTCTAGATCTTTCTGAGAAGCGTAACGGTTCGGTCTGACGTAGACGCGATCGTCTAGTCGCACGGTCTCAGGCTGATACGATGCAACTGCCAGGCTCACGTGAGTCTCTACTTGAGTACAGAATACTGAGAATGTTGAGCTAACATCCACTTCAACCTCGTCCGTGCCATACTTGATAGTGGTCCGGCTCGTCTTAGCGAGCTCTCCGACCTTGACGATGACTTTGACAAGCATTTCTTAGAAAAGAAAATGGCAGGAAACTCACCGGCGTTTTCTTTCAAATACTCGGATCAAAATGCTGTCATGCCATCATCGCAAATTGGTGGTTTCGAGTGGAATCACTAACAGGGGCAAAGTTGCCTTTATCTGGAGTAGGGTGTCATTTTTATATGTTAAATCAGAGTTCGCTTTCTTAAGAAGGGCTATTTTAGTGAGTCTTTCATTCCAAATCGGTCATTCTTGGAGATTTTCACAATAACATATAGAATATGAAAAATGAGAGGTTGTTTCTTCAGTCTCGATAGGCGGCCTCATGGTCGCATCGAGGTCATCGTGACACTCAGAAACGACAGTTAATGTGTGCCATGTCACGTATTTTGATTTTCTGTTGC
>JAADXF010000700.1:0-13043 GCA_023337575.1 Pythium chondricola | reverse complement strand
TGGACTCAGAAATTATCAGAAACCATACCCACTTTTGCCAAAGGGAACAAATTGTTCCCTTCTGGGGCCATCCCACATATCCACTTTTGTAAACACCTCAGAAAGGCAAAAAAGTGTACCATTTACCACGAAAGGGTTAAGAGGTTGCCGATAAAAACATAAAGGTGTTTTGGTGCCATATATCGTGTTCTCAGTACAAACTATCAGATTGTGAGACTCTGATACGTAATGTTTGTATAAGGGTCGAAACATAGCAAAGCCATAATGAAGAAAGATGATTTACCAAAGTTTTTCTATTGAAAATAGAGAGGTGATGATTACTTGAAATTTGTATGAAAAGTACTGTACTACTATGTGTTTCACAAGTTCATTAATCCGTAGGTCACAGCCAAAAGATCGGGGTACTTGTTTTCACAGCTATCATGGTTGTTAAATCAGTACATGTGGCGAGTGTCTTTGCTTTGTTGTGGCATTCGGCTCACTTGAAAATACGCCACGCGATGTTTATGCCGTGCTACCGACGGCCTAATAAATGTGAGCGATGCAGTGATGGAACCGTGAAACGAAGTAGTCTCATTATTATGTGTACACTGCAGTTGTTCTAAACAAAAGGAGCAAATATGTAGACACCTCGGATCTTGGGGCGCGTGCCGTTGCGTCACGTGGAGAAGACTTCTTGGATCGGGAGAAGAAGACAGAAACGACCCGCTCGGTGCTGGGTGTGGTGGTGGAGGCGACTTGGTGCTGGGTCGATGGGCATCCGAGAGCGTCTCGGGCTGGGTGTGGTGGTGGGGGTGGCTTGGGGCTGGGTAGGGCGCCGTCGGTGGTGCGTGCGAGGGCGCGGTGTCGTGGGTGGCTCTCCATAATGCGTACTGTCTGCGGTCAGAGAAGCCTGCAAGGAGAACCATCCACGACACCAACTTCTCGGCACTGGGCCGCCGGCGTGTCCATGGGCGGGTGTTGGCTGGTGACGTGCTTTGTCGGAGACTGGGTAATTTGCGATATGATCATGTGAGGTGGCCTTCCAACCCCATCGGGAAGTTGGAGAAAGACTGAGAAATATATACGGCTTTTCCGAGAATTCGGAGTAGTTGATAGATTGAGATAATGATGTGGGACGGGTGATTTGATTGAGGAGTCGGCGGCCGCAAGAGATTATCCACATACAGTATACGTACTCCCGGTTGGACGGCTGCAGGACTGACGGAGTCGCTGACTCAGCGGCTGAGAGGTCGGTCACACTTCGGCATAGAATCTCACAGTTTCTCGACTGTCAACGCTATTAGTTTTAGGAGTCAAAACGCAATCAAGCACTCCCAGCCCACCACAAAATCTCGTGTTTAAAGATGTCTATAGCCGGGCCGTGCCCAAGTTTACAGTAGTGCTCTACTTTCTAGCCAGTGTCCTAGGTCGGACTCAAGGTGGTTCACCACTCCGCTGTGCTCTGCTCGCTGCGCCGGATGGCGGACGTGAAAACTGCGCTAGGTGTCCATGGCGATGTTTGCTGCCATGTCCGCCATGCAGTTGAACGCTCGCGGGTGATGCGTCCAGTGTTGGGTATCAATCTTGTCTGCTAGCCGCTGGGCTTCTGCGTACTTGGTCCTGAGCGATCGATGCTTGGGAGCGCGGTACCGCTTCATCTGGTTGAAAATGAGCTGGCTGTCGCCAACCACTTCTAGCGGCGCCCAGTGGTACCTGCTCGCCGCTCTGAGTCCGGTGAGAAGTCCGCCGTACTCTGCTTGGATGTTGGTCGTGGAGCTGTCCTTGTACGACATGCTTGCCGACCAGACGATGGTGCTTGTTGTGCCATCTTGCGCTACCCGAAAAACAACTGCACCTACTTCCCCGGGTCCTGGATTTCCGCGCAAGCCCTTGTCGAAGAAGAGCACGTGCTGGGCTGGTGTGCCTTGCGTCACCGGTGGAGCGGTCGTGCTCTCCGTTATCGCGTTCGCGAGCACTCGCAATACCGCGTCGGTGAACTGCGTCGCTGCACTGTTCTCCGTGCGTAGCCATTGGAGTCCATGGAGCGGAAGTCGGAGGAACGAGTCGTGCAGCGCTGTGGCTTGGTGGTCCGTCCATGCGTCCGTATCCTTCTCGGGCATGGGCCGTCAGCGCCAGATGAGTTGCAAGGGGCATAGTACATGTTGCCGCCAGGCCGCATGCACTGCTAGGTGAGTTGAAACGATGTCCTCGGTCGCTAGTTTGCCGAGTCTCGCCATTTCTTTGGTGCACCAGAACTTGTCAGGAATGCTCGGGAGTCTGAGGGAGAAGATCGCCGCGATCTGCTCTTCGCTGCTCCATGCGGGTTTCTGTTGGGCGAAGTGCTGTCTCCAGCTGGCCAGCAGGTTTCCCCAGAGGTGCTGCGCCTTGGGGCAGCTCCAGAAGATGTGCTACGGCGAGCCTCCGATGGCGTCATGGAGGTCGCAGTGCGGACAGTCCACTCGTTTGTGCTTGCGGTCCCAACGCGTGAGTCGTCCCGCTTTGAGGCGATGCAGTAGGAGTCGCTGAGATGCTGTCGAGCCTGGCAGGGTCATGATCTCTGTCCAGCTGACGTCATCTATTGTGGTGGCGATGGCTTCATGTGAGGTATGCCATCTTGCCGCTCTCGTCTCCGCTTCGCTTTTGTACGCGTCTTTGGTTCTCTGTGCCAGTAGCTTCTTCGCGGACGCCGTGGTCGCCATAAGGTTCTCGGGTAATCGAGCCAGTGGTGCGTTTCGAATGCCACATCACCTCTTGCGAGCACTTGTCGCGCTAGGTGGGTGGCTTACACCGTGCTGTGGGCGCGCCCGATCGGCATCCTGATGCTGTTGACTGGGCTCCACATCACGTCGTATCCACTTGCTGCTGGTTGGAGCTGCCATACATCCAGTGTCGCGGGTCGTAGCACGAGATCGTCCACTGGTCCTTGTTGACGGAGGAGACCTGGATACTGCATGATCAGTGAGTCACGCAATTTCCTGAAGCTGGTGGCTTCAACTGGAGGTAGCGGCCAGGTTGCTCGCTTTGGCGTGAAGATCATGTCGCCGCTTCGGTGCCACGTCAACTCGAGGACGTCGCAGAACCTGTCGTTGGGCTTCACCACTCGCGAGAAGTCGCAGGCTGCCGTGCCTTGCCGCTTGCAGCCGGCGCAGGGCGCCAACTTCTTTCGTTTGCCCGGGAAGACACTGGCGTCGAGGCTGTAGTACTTACTGGGCACTTGGCGCCCGGCTGGCCGCTGGCTGCGTAGTCGAGCTGCGACTGCGTGTTGCCGTACCAGTCGTGGTTGCCCAGGAACGCGACCCAGGGCAGCGTCAAGTTGGAGCCGATTTACCAGCGGTCGACCCAGGTGGAGCGTCAGAGCGGGTCTGTGGTGGTGGTCACGCCGTTGCGGTAAAAGTTGTCACCGACCGCGAAGATAAAGTCAAACGAGGACTGATTGGCCTGCGCGATCATGCCGTCGCGCACGCCCAGTATGTACGGTGCGATGAACTCCTCGCCCCAGTCACCGAGGCCGATGAACCGCACGCGGTCAGTGAAGGGGCACTTGAGCTGGAGGTTGTGTTCGTCCTTGGGGTTGGAGGCGATCGAGCAGCGTGGCTTGAAACCGTGGGTCGGACGTGGGGTCGTTGGTGCCTTGGTGGTTGGTGGTCAGCGTTGGCGTCTTCGTGGTTGGAGGTGGCGTTGGTGTCGGCGTCGAGGGCAGCCATGGGAACGTGGGCTGGCTGATCGGGAGGTTGTTGGCGGTCGCAAACTTGGTCAACGTGTCTTCCACTTGGTGCAGCTTGGTGCACCACTCCTGCTGGAGCTGTGGGTCGATAGTGGCTGGCGTGTTGGTGTTGGCGCTGGCGTTGGCGCCACCCTTGGTCGAAGCGAGCGAGGAGCAGGAGACGCTGGCTGCGACGACCACGGTCGAAAAGGCCCTGGCGCTGAACATGGTGCTTCCGTTGGCGTGCGCTTGCGTTGGTAGATTGCAGAATGATCTGTGCTGTCGGCGCTCTGCATATTATACTTGCCTGCATGATCGACGCCGTCCTCCACGGTGCTTGGTGGTGCCTGCCACGACTGGCTCTGGTGGATTGAAGTGTATGGCGCCACCATCCCATTCCTGCCATGTGGGTCGCGTTCTGTGGGTGCGAATGGAGCAAGCAAATCGCAATGGCGGCGATGCCATTGGGGGGAAGATTCGCAAGCTCTGCTCATTGCTGGTCGTGTCTCTGTTGACGTGGCGACGCGAATCCTTGGTGAGACGGGAGATTCGGCCACGGGCTAGCAGTCAACGTGGGATGTTCGTGTATCCATATGGTATCTTAATTTATTGAATAATCGAGTGCAGTCTCCAGGCGAAGCAAGGAGACAAGTTTCCGGACCGAGTGAGCACCGTGCCATGAACCGGTCGATGGATCGGGAGGCCGATGCACCAAACCTCGGTGATCGACGAACCGAGCAGGACGCGCGCGACGATGCAAGGACTGGCCTCCGCGCGCTCTCCACCGCACGACGGTCGTGCCTAGAACGAAGTAGCTCGATAGTCATTACTAGATTTCCTAGTAAAGCCGCATCAAGAAATTCGTTCGCTACACTCAACTCAACAATGGCCGGCACTGTCATCGTTCCAGGCGCCAAGCTCTTCGTCCACCCCGAGGATCTCGATGGGCAAGTCGCTGAAGGATTCTATCTGGAGGTGTCTAGCTGCACTCGCGAGGAGGTCCAAGGCGTCGCCGTGGATGAGGACGGACCCGCGGGCGTAATGGATCTCCTGTTGGAGCTGGCTATTGTCCGCACGGTGCCATCGGATGAACTCAGGGGGGCTCACGTGTGAGTGCGCTGCTCCGTCGCGGGGTCGCGTGTAATGCCGGTGGCACCGTGCTGTTTGGGCAAGTGGTGGCAACAGCTGGTGTCCAGATTAGAATCAACACCTGTGAAGGTTCCCGGTGGGTGCCTTTGGATGGTGTCCTCGGCGAGGTCGAACCCGTCTTCGCGATGATCACGAGTCTGCAGGAATGGCCCGGCACCGTGTGGGATGCGGAGGCCGTGAAGAACTACAACGCTGCCATCAACGCCATGCTCTGTCCGGTCGAAGAAGATCGTCGCGCTGGCCCACCCACCGCTCGCGCTCTCGGAGAAGCGGCGGTGGCCCACGGAGTCAGAGGCGATGACACACGCATGTGGGTGGAAGGGCCCGCAGGCCTCGTACGCGAGACGACGCTGGACCACGCTATCAGGTTCACTTTCTTCGCCAAGAATCCAGACGTTGTGGGGCGGTCGAGGATCCCACTTGGCGCAACGATCTGTGCCGACCCCGGACTATCGCCGCCGTCCGTGCTCGGAAAACGTAGTCGGTCGGAGTTCTTCCGCGCCGACGACGACGAAGAAATCAAGGACTCAGAACCTCCCCGCGCGGGACCAGCAAGTGGTGATCAAACCTCGACGACCGCCGGAGAGACGACTGGATGGACGATGACCCCGTCACAGCTGGAGGCCATTATGGTCGAAGCACGACGAGCGGCAGTGGAAGCTCAGGCCGCAGGGGCCGGCAACTTGGTCATGCGATCGTCGGGCGGCAAGACCTCATTCAATCCGCCCCAGGCACGTATCGACGTTCATCGAGCCATCACCAACGCCATTCACGCAGGTATGTGTCCATCGTCGTTTTTAGAAGATGTTCAAAAGTCGTCGCGTCTCAAGTTTCGCCGCGATCCTGGAGTCGTCACGCGGTTGTACGACTTCCTGTTCGCCCGCCGTGGCCTGTCGATCATGCATTTTACGCCCATGACAATCGAGGAATAGTTGAGAGAAGTGAAGTCCCAGGAGCACAGCAGCAAAGACTACTCGGTCGCCGTCAAGGCCCCGACCCCGAGGGTGGCGAAGGAATGGTCCGACCTGCAGGATGCGGTCGCCGGTCTCATTCAGTACGCGGCCGTCTACTGCGACAACACGACGATGCAGGTGACTCTCACGTTGGTGGGGTTTGTCTCCTCGCTGCAGTGCGGTGGCATCTGGCCCAAGCAACACCTCCAGACGCTCGCCTGGTGGATCAACTCCCAGCTCCTCGCGTACCGAGAACTGGTCCATGCAGACGTGACTAACCAGACCGACACGCGCGGTGCGGCGCTCGATTGGTTTTCACCAACAAACCCGAGCTTTGAGCAGCTCCGATCCATGCTAATCGTCAGAGCAGTGAACGAGCTGGCCAGCACTCGTGAGCGGCAACACGGGGGTGACGACGGGAGTTGAACGCCAGGCAACCAACGACCGGCTGGCAAGCACGTAGTCGAGCGCAAGACGCCCCGCGACGTGGTGGTAGTCGTTCCACGTGACGCGGAGGGCCGGGAACTGTCCTTGAAGTTTGCCCCAAGACTAGGTTGCCGGAGTCGTGTCCCGGGGAAGTGCAACTTTGGTGACCGCGCACACTTCGTGCCTCCATCAGTCCCAGAGGTCGTGCGCCGACACATCGATACCAAGTTCGGCGGAGTGTCCGACGTGCACAACTGAGGGGCCGCCTCCAGTATGCCAAGAGCCAAGCGAGTGAGGCGTTCAGCTGGGTGTGCGACGAAACCACCGTGCGTCAGACCGACGTCGCTGGCGTCCGTCGGACAAAAGTCAGGTCGGACTCGCACCGTTGCCCCAGCGGTCGCTACGCGTGCGACCATCCTGCCGGCCGCGGCCCAGGATCAACCCGCCGATCCGGTGGAAGGCGACCTGTACCGCATGGTCGCGCAACCCGCCTCGCCGGCGGAAGGTGGCCGAACCCGCCGGGCCACACGACCGACCGTTCCGCCCAAGGGTCCACGTCACTCCCACAGTTACCAAGCTCACCAGCAGCTTTGGTGACGCCTGACGTGTCGACCCACGAAGTCGAGGCGACGCCGATCTGCACGGCCCTGCATCTTTAGCAGAGTCCCCAATCGACCACGGAACGGTCGAGCGGGTCCGACTCGCCCTCGAGCGAATCGCATCGGTTCACTGGGCTATTCGCGACATGCACCTTCAGCTTGCGCTGTACGCATGCGGCCACTACGCGACTCGGGTCGATCAAGATCTGCACCCCGCGAGCGATCACCGTTCATCACTCGACACTGAGGCGATGGCCAGCCTGTCAGCACTTGCACGTCGCCCAGGAACAACGTTAGAGTCGTTGGTACAACTTGTCCGGGGGGAAACGATCGAGGATCCGCGATCGAACAAGGCGCTCCGACCCACCGATTACCGGTGGCTCCTGCGTGGGTACGAGCACTGCGAGTTCATGGCAGAGGCAGCCGAGCAAGGACTGAGACCAAGGTGGCTGGCGGAGGCTCCGATCAAGATGCGAGTTCACAAGAATCACCAATCGGCGAACCGCTATTTGGCCAGCGTGGTCAAGAGCATCCAAGGGGGGGCAAGAAGGCGGCGAGTATCTGGTGGTGGATGACGGACTCCTGCAGGCTTCGCCGGAGATCCAAGTGAGCCCGTTCGGCGCCGTGGAGAAGAAGGATGTGGACCCCTTGGTCGAGATTCGCTTGCTCCATGACCTCTCTTATCCCAAGCTCAAGTCTATGAACGACCTCACCGATCGAGCGAGCCTGCCAGCAATCGTGTACATCCCTGTGGCCCGTATCGCTCAACACATCGAAGTGCTGCGATGACGGCATCCGGAGCTTAGGGTCGTCATCATGAAGGGCGACGTCAAGGGTGCGTTCAGACACCTTATGGTGTCGGCCGCATGTGTCCGGTGGCTCGCCGCAAGCATCCCCCAGCTTCACGCACTCATCATCGACATGTCCGCTCCGTTCGGTTGGATCAGTTCTCCAACGTACTACGGAGTCTTCGGGGGAGCCATCACGTGGCTGGTGGGCCGAGAATCGCCGGCGTCGTTAGATCCGGTGACCAGTGACTCAGAGCCGTTCTTTGCCTACGAGTGGGTCGATGACCATGTCCTAGTGGAGTACGATCAGCCACACCGAACGAGCCTCGCGAACGCCGCTCTGCGCTTGGCCATGATGGCTGTGTTCGGTCCCAGGGTGGTCAACGAGAAGAAGTTCTCCGGTTGGTCCACGGAACTCGAAGTGCTGGGTCTGCTGTTCGACACGATAAAGCGTACCGTGTCCATGCCTGACTCGAAGATTGACAAGGCCGTGAGCCGGGTCGAGCAGATGCTGGGGGCTCAGCGCACTACGAAGACCGCAGTGGCGACCACGAACAAGCTGGCCAGTCGCAACTCCATGGCACAAGAACTGAATCGAGTGATCAGCTTCGCGGAGGCGACCCAGCACTTCCGCGTGCGCTGTGTACACCTGCCCGGCAAGCTGAACGACGCGGCTTCTCGCGCGTGTGCGCCTCCATTCGCTGACGTGTGGTCTGATTTTTCCCAGGGTTGGACACGGTCGACGGTTCCCTCGGATCGACAGAAGCTCTACAATCCGAGCTCCGGCGACTTCAGTGCCACGGCGTGGCAGCAAGCTCTCTCTCCAAGTACGACGCCACCTGGCAGCAGTGGCGTACGTGGTGCCAGAGCCTTGGGTACAGCGAGTGGCTCGTCCCTGAACAACAAGCACACTCCGAGCAGCTTGCTTTTTTCGCCGTGCACTGCTGGTGGAACGGCGCAGTCGGCCGTCCCAACGCACCCGCTACCGTGTTGTCCAAGGTCAGCCATGTTGCTTGGCGTCATCGGCGTGACCGTGGATACACAGTGAGCCTCCACACTGGTCACGCCATGGCCATGCGCGGGATGCAACGGCTGTCGCCAGGGCCCCAACAAAAGCACCCACCTCCATCCCCATGCTCCGAGCCCTCCGGTCGCGCTGCAACTTCGCCTCCGCCCACGACCGCGTTCTTTGAGGGGCTGCGGTCGTGGGCTTCTTCTATCTTCTACGAAGCAGCGAGTACCTCAAGACCAGATCCGGCTGCTCCTCATTCATCATCACCGTGACCGACGTCACCATCACCACACCAGGGGGAGCACCAGCCAACAACGAGGCGGAAGCACATCAAGCAGAGATACGGCTACGAGGGTCCAAGACGGACCAAGAAGGCAGGAGCGTCCACCGAGCTCTCCAATGCACCACAACGACATGGCCCTGCCCAGTACGAGCCCTCTGGTCGCTGGCAGAAAACGCGCGAGATCTACAAGTACAGCCAGGGCAGCCCCTCTGCTCCTACGGGACGGACGAAATCATCACTGCAACCACACTGACGACTCGCCTCAAGCAGGCAGCCAAGGACTGCGGTGTCGAGCCAGACCGCGTGGCGACTCACTCACTCCGAAGCGGCGGTGCCACCGCGCGGAACGACGCGAATGTCGACGTACTCGTGCTCAAGCAGTTCGGTCGATCGAGGTCGAACGCAGTAGAGCAGTACACACGAATCAGCGCGGCGACGGCGCGCGAACTGGCTGCACGCATGCTCAACCCCGACGTCCTCTTCCGAGACCAAGCCGAGGCTCGTCAAGTCGCGAGTGGCGCAGCGCCTCCACGCACAACCCAGGCGAGGGGGCACTTCCTCAGCTCGGCATCAATACAGGACAAGTGTTTGCGCCCCAAACGAGGTGTACTGGAAAATGCAACTGACGCAACCAGTGCTACATGTACTGATATAACGTCAGAAAGGACATGAGAATCGTTGAAGTGGACATCCCCAGGATGATCCTGGGGATCAGCAAAGCTGAAAAAGTGATACCGCTGAATCTGCGCACTTCAGACAGGCGACTAGAGCGCGCCATTGAGTACTGCAACGTGATGCAGCGCAATGCGTGGATGGTGCAGCAACCACGATTTGCAGTACTGTATTGCTTTGCTTGATGCATGCGGCTATACGGACGATACTAAAATGTACTGATACAACAGAAACCATTGTTTTATTCCATTAGATGAATTCGATTTTCAGCCAATGATTTTATCGTATCTACTTGACCTTTAGCGCGTTACTCACGTCTGCTCGACTGACTCCTCCAACAGTAGTGCCAGTGGAAGCAATCGATCAATTGATCGATATCGATTGCGGCGCGATCGGCGTCTCTGCTTCCGTATCACGCGATGCGGCGGATGATTTGCGCTGCCCTCCACCTCGGCGCGGTGGCGATTGCAGTGCGCGCATCAGCGGCGCCGTCATCGCCCAATCTGCTGCGCATTCCGCTCGAAAACTATGACCAAATGCAGTTTTTCGCCACGATTCAAGTCGGCGGCCAGCCATTCCGCGTGATTTTCGACACGGGCTCGAGCGACACATGGGTGCCCAGTGACAAGTGCCTTGCGTGCGCAGGTTCGAGTCGGTACACGTGCTCTCGGCGCGCGGTGGCGATGTATGATGACGGCACACCGGTGCTGCCAGACGACGATGGCCCGGATGACCAAGAGTTCACGTTGCAGTATGGAAGCGGCATCGTCAAGGGCGAGGTCATGCTCGAGAGGCTCGAGATCGGAGACGCGATTGTGTTGGATAACGTGCGCATCGGCAGCGTCCACGAACAGGGCCATACCATCCAGCGATTTCAAACCGAAGGCATCCTAGGGCTGGCCCTGGACCCACTCGCGCGCGTCACAACGCCGACGTTTTTAAAGACGCTGCAAAGCAGTGTGGACTATACGCTGCCGCTGATGTTCTCGCTCTACTTGAGCCCGTTTCCGTCAGCACTGCCGCCATCGCAGCTGATCTTCGGCGGCATTGATGACGCGCTCGCTGGTGAAGATGCCGAGTGGCACTACTTCCCACTGATCGATGACGAAGACTCTGGCGCGTTTGGGTTCTGGTCCGTGTATCTATCTGATGTACAGATGCATACATCCGAGAACCACAGCGCATCCATTCTGCCGGCGCCGGTGTCGGCTGAGACTGGCTATCCCGTCTCAACAATCGCCATCATCGACTCTGGGACCTCGCTCCTTCTGCTGCCGGCACCCGTGTTCGAGTCAGCGATGGAGAGCATTCGACAGCATATCGGCTACCGATTTCGCAACCACACAGGTCGATTCTCGTGTCGCAACTGCGTCCACGACGAGTTCCCAACGCTGTCATTCGCATTCGTTTCTGCCGAAGGCCCACCAAAGCAGTTTACGCTGCAAGGCAGCGACTACGTGCGGTGCGAGTACCGCGTGTGTTCGCCTCAGCTCGACGCCTCCTCTTCTGACGTGATCGTGCTCGGCGATGTGTTCTTGCGTGCTTACTACACGGTGTTTAACGCCGACGCGAAGACGGTCGGGTTTGCGTGCCCCCAGCACGCGTGCACCGGCGGTATCAAGCCGCCACTGGTGATCACGACAGACTACACGCAGCTGAACGATCTAGGCGCGGTTTATCTGCGCTCGACACTGTTTGTGGCCTTGGCGCTCGCGTTGCTGTGGCTCTCGTCGCAGCTGTACGCGTGGATGCCCATGCGGTCCCGATCCTTCGCGATCCACCGGTACTCGGAGAAGCGGCGTCGAAGCGGGAGCGAACCTAGTGAGTCCCATACGTCCCATACGGATGTGGTCGTCAGTACCGCTGTCCGCAGCCATGCTCAGAGCGCACGGTAGCCCGCCATGGGAACCCCTCGAACATTTTCAGTATTTATCCACCATACAATGTAGCCACTTGTGCCACATCATATCTGATGCGCCTCGGATTTCTCGGATCTGATTCCATCGTCTCCCTGTCGCTTTTCAATGAAAAGTTTTCATCCATCTTCATCCTTCCTTCCTGCGACCGTTCGGCTCGGTTCTTTCTGCAGTGTCCCACACAAACACGAAAAAACTTCCTTCGTTTGCATGCCATCTATTATAGCAGGTTTTGACGATCATTATTCTATCCAATCGTCCCACAACTCATCCCTACTATGTATTTTCAAAGGTATTTCGCGTGTTTTTTTTCTTCTTCTTCGTCGATCGTTGAATTTCAACGATGAAACCCCTCCGAAAAAACGAAACAACTTCCTCACCTCCCACGCCATTCGCCATTCATTTGCCTCCCTCCATTTCTAAAGATACCTCGACCATGACGACTGCCTCCACGCCGATGGCGCCGCTCAAGCCGCTCGAAAACACTAGCCCCGCGGGCGCGTTCGTGTCCGTGTTTACGCCCACGGACGGCGCCGCCGTGCCGTCCACGGAAGAGGTCGATGTCAACGGCATCAAAGTCGGCGCGTGGGCCGCCGACCTCAAAGCATGCGACCTCAAGTCGGCCTACTTTTGGGCGGTCTGCTGCTGTCCGTGCGTGTCCGTGGCGCAGCTTGAGGTGCGCCTCGGTTGGGCCTCGTACCGCGCCGCGCTCGTGCGCCAGCTCTTCGGCTACTCGGTGTTTCTCGCGTTCTTTGTGGCCAACGTGTACACGCTGGCGCGTCTCTTTGCCGGCGAGCCCGTGCTCTGCGCGTTCGTCGTGCTGCTCATCGGGCTGCTGCTCACGTCGGTGCTGGTCTCGCGCCGCGTCGGCGTGCTCCGCACCGAGGTGCGCGAGCGCTACCAGATCGACGGCTCAGTCAAGGACGACCAGTACGTCGCGCTCATGCACACGAGCCGCGCAATCCGCCAGATGGGCAAGCACCTCCAGTGCGACCGCGCCTACTTCCGCGGCGCGCCCACCACGCTCCAGGCCTACCAGGTGTAATCCATTTCATCCGTGGGGTATTAGCATCTCATGGGGTATTAAACTCATTGCATTTTGGATTCCGGCTTACGGTATGGTGCTTTTGTTGGTGTCGAGTTTTCTCTCCAAAGTGGTGGGTTTGTTGGTGGTTAGCCGTGGGTTTGTTGGCGTGGTCGCCAACTCGAAACCAACGCCGACACACGCGCCACTTTCTACCAACGCGTGACGCCCATCCTGGACAACTGAGTGCACATCAACGTAAACGAACCGCCACCGGCAATGGCAACACCACTGCCGCTCACTTTGCCGTCTCCACTTGGCGTCACAATCGTGCTCGCTGGTGGTATTAATACAGTCTATTCTCTACTACAGTAGTATTAATACCGGCATTACTATACCGTAAGTGATTTGTCACTTCCGACAATGTGTTGATTCCGACACCAAATTTCTACCAATCACTGAATCGCAAAAATCCATATGGACCGAATTTGTCAAATCCGACAGTGATGCCGATCAAAAAATTTCCGCGCCAATCG
>JAADXF010000699.1:0-13059 GCA_023337575.1 Pythium chondricola | reverse complement strand
CGTCCAGATCAAGACCACCGGAACGCTCCGGTTCCAGATCCTGCGGGAGACAATGGTCGGAATGTTCCCGCATGTCATGGCCAATGAGGATTTGCTCTCGCGGCTTATCGGTGCCGAGGTCGAGTGTCCCATCGCTGTCTTTAACCACAGAGGGATCCACCAGCAAGTCGCGGAACGGTACATCACTGATGTATATAACATCAGCGTCCTGGGCCACACATGGTCCAACACCGTCAATTTGTTCGCATTTCTCGAGCAGTTCGTATCGCCGTGTGTCATCGTGGGCCACAGCACTGGCCGCACTGCCTTAGAGCAGTTCGCCTCCACGTTACGGTCTATAGTGGACGTGCTGCACTACCGCCAGTGCTCGGAACCCCACGAGTTTGTACGCGGCGATGCCGTCACGGTGTGTGTCGCCACGGCCTACGAGTTTTGCCTCCACGAAGCCACTGTTCGCCACGTGTTCCCGCATCTGCTGGTCTACGCACCGTTCGTCAGTGCGCTCGTTGGTGCAGAGATCACGTGCCCAAGCTTGTTGGAGCTCCACTGGGAGAGCAAGGACGCATTCCAACTCGTGACGCGCATCGTGGAACGACTCGACTGGGACGCTGCACTCACGCCACTGTTCCTACGCTGGGAAGACCGAGATTTCGTCATGCACCAAGCCAGGCTCTCTCATCACGGCCACATCCTTCCAGCGAGCGATTACATCCCGCTTCCTGACACCACAAACCACCCGCAGTTTATGAATGCAGACTTATAACACGATGGCACTCTGTAGCACGATGCTCGTTCCCTACGCTTGTGCATCGGCTTAGTCGCCCTTCTTCTTCTTTCCTCCACCAGAGCGACGCCCCGAGGATGCTGGCCCCTGCTGCTGCTGTTTCTTCGGCGTGTGCGACGGCGTGGCGTCGGCGGCAGCGGGAGCCGACACTGGCTTCCGCGACGCCTTGCGCTTGAGCTTGGACCGCTTGCGCGAGCAGCGGCCACAGCAAAAGCCCAGCGTCACGATGCACAGCGCCGTGCGGACAAAGAACCACAGCAAGCTGAACGCCAGTCGCAGCGCGATGATCGCGAACGGGATGAGCAGCACCACCAGCGCGCCGTCCACGATCTTCTGCGCGTACGGCGCGACGCCGTCGTTGGCCTTGAGCAGTGCGATGGCGTCAGCACGCGCGGCACGGCCACGCTTGAGGCCTTCCTTGTACGCCTGCGCGACGGCCTTCTGTGCACGCTTGAGCTCCGCCTCCGCGACCGGCTGGTACTGCGTGATGTATGGATCCGTGGCGCGGCGCAGCTCAATGATGAGCGGGTCGATCGTCGCCGCGAGGTGTTCCTTGTAGAGCTTCTCGGTGGTTTCACACGTCGATTGCTTGTACTGCTCGAGCGCATGGAGCGAGTCCGTGATGGCCGAAGAACCGCCCGACGCCGAGTCGATCTGCACACGCAGCGATGCAATGGCGCGGTCGGCCAGTACCACGCCTTCGTCGTAGTAGGACGACAACAACGCGGCGATGGTCAGGCGCTCGTCCGCTTTGCTCAGTTCGGCCAGCAGCGCGTCGTTCTTCTTGGTGAACTGCGTGACGTCGCGCTCGAGCGATTTCACCTGGTCCGAGTACGTGGCGAGACGCGCGCGTGCCTCCGTGACTTCCGTGTCGCGCTGGCCCAGCGTCGTCGCCTGGTCCGCGAGCTGCTGCGTGAGGTCATCCACCGTCTTCTGGAGGGAAGACACTTGTGCCTTGAGTTCATCCAATGCCTTCTTGTGCTGCTTGCGGCTCTCTTCCAGCTGGCGCTCGATGCTGCCGACTTTGGCGGTGGCTTCTGTGTGCACGCTGGTCAGCTCGGCGGCCGCGGCCATTTGGAGCACGCGCTCCTCGGCGATCTTGTTTTCAAGCCTGGACTTTTCTGTCTGCCACGCCTTGGACGCAGCTACGAGCTGCTTCTCCCACTGCTGGCGCTCAAGCTCGAGCGCTTCCACTTTGGCTTCGTACTGGGCGACGACGTCGGGCGAGACGCATGTCTTGTCGATGGTGACCACGTCGGGCTGCAGCGCGTCCACAACCACGGCCTCCACGGGCCGCGCGGCGTCCTCAGCGTGCACGCTGGCGGCCACGGCGGCCACGAGGAGGAGAGCGCGCGTGATTGCGCGGAGTTGCACCATCTTGCTCGCTTCAGTTGTTGTGGGGTGCTTCTCGTCGTGTCGTTTGATACGCCACGTGCCGGCACACACTGCCGTGTCCCAAACAAATCAAAATCGGAACCCTCTGTTTTAAACATATATGATTTTATTCAGTCCCTTTATAACGATGATTAATCACAATGTTGGAATCAAATCGTTTTATTCAGGACGTACTTAAATGGGAGGATCCAGTACTCGCAAGCTGAAGAGCTCACTTGGCAGAGCCTGTGACGAGCGGAGTCTTGAAGGACGAGGTCTTACTGCCTCCACCATTGGCCTGACTCGAGTTGAATGACGAGGTCTTTGAGCCGCCTCCGTTTGTGGCAGGCGATGTGGAAGCCGCCGTGGCACTCGAAGCCTTCTGCTGGTTCTCGATATGCACGTGAATCTCACCGCTGCTTAGAGGGGTCACATCGGTTCCTCGACCACTACACAAAACAACAGTTAGTGTCTTACATGAGCCCAATTCCTGTAGAGCCATAAAGCAGTGTACACTGGTGGGGGCGTGGACGATGGAGTGGCTTCATGGAGAACAGAAATGGCGTCGATGAATGCCTTCGGCTTGATGAAAGCCGTGGTGCCGAGGATGACATCGCGCTTCTCCGCGGCTCGAAGCTCGTAGATACTTCGCAACTGCACCATGAATATTGCATGTGAGCACAATACAGAATGACCCCAAAGTAAGCCTCCAGCATACCTCTGCGTATGTCGCCCCGCCACAGACAAACACCAGCATCTTCTCACGGGAGAAGGAGTCCTTATCCTAGTGTCGAACAAAACAAATGATGACTCCGACTGGATCGAGCATGAGCAAGTCGAGAGCACTTACCGGAATAGCGTCTGTCTTGGCCGCCTTTGCGGGCGCTTTCCTGCACACGTGACCAACGTAAGTACTGCTTCGCACGACGCCATCATCATCTTACTTACTTTCGGAGAGAGATCGGACCAGCCTTCTTCTTATCATCGAGATTTGCTGACGCCGACGCCAGCGGTGGGGCGATGATGTACGGGTACTCATGATCGTCGAGGGTATTCTTCAGCGCTCTCTCTAGAATTGTCTTGATTCGAGGCTCGTATCGGGCGTTCGAGTACTGGACTACCTCTGCCTTCTTGGATGCCTCTTTGATCTCCTCGGCCGTCAGCATACTGTTTCCATTCTGCTTGTACAGCCCACCGCCGCCGACACTGAGCAAGTTGTTCATGGCCCATTCCGACTTTTTGGACAGATTGGCCGCCTGGATCAGTTTCTTTTTCTCCTGCTCTTTCATCGTGTCTTGGGTCAACGCAAAGACGACAGCCACTCGGAATCGGTCAGGCTCGGCGAGCTTTGGATCCTTGAAGAGATCTTCGAGTTGCTTGGTCAGCGCCCCATGCTTGATCTTCTTTCCTGATTCATCCACACCAGTCGCCATCGTTTGCTCCAGATTGGACGCCTCCAGCAAACACGATTTGGTGAACAGGTCCATCGCCTTGCCTGCCAGCCAGAGATGTTGAGACAGTTTGCCGAGCATTTCTCGATACTCGGGGAGCTCGCGAAGCGCAGCGGCCATTGATCGCAGATCTGTGCTCTTGCCCTTGCCCAGAGACGTTCCAGCGTTGGACGCTGACAACTGCTGCATGCGCTTGCTGATCTCCTCGCTGACTCTGGCGATGTGGGTGTGTCGGTACTCGATCCAGAACTTGTCGTTCTCGTTCAAGTACGCGGTTTTCATCACCGTGCCTGAGTTGGTCTCCGCTGGGTACGTGATCTGTTCTTCCTCCACGTCAATCAGATCGTAAATCAGAGCCTGGAAGGTGCTCTCATGCATCATCGGCGCCACCATATCCTGTCCGCGGTCGATGAAAAACAGAGTTCCACGACTCGCAGCGTACGTGAACGCGTCATTCTTGGCAACAAACTCGTTCATCTTGGTCTGGAACATCTGCGCGAGCTTCTCCATGCGTGGCTGGTCAGCCTTGTACCTCACGTACGGATACTCTTCCAGCGTCGCACACACGGACACGAGCTTGTCACTGATCGTCGTCAGCATTTGGTCGTCCTTCTTGACCGCCGGCGAGTAGATTTGGTGGAACGACTCGGGCATATCGAGCGAAAACGCGCATTTTTCCAGCGCCAAAAAGTCGGCGTGCACCTCCTGCAAGGCCTTGAGTCGTGGTAGTAACCCATGGGCGTCATTCAGTCCTTCCAGCACGGCGTCGTCGGCGTGGCTGAGGAAGTAGAGGTATGCGTTGTGGTATTTCGGCTTGTCTGGGACAGCGAAATCGGCTACCACTTTTCGCAGGTTCTCGGCCGTGGGCTTGATAAAATAGACCACGTTCATCTCGGGAAAGGGCTGGCGGTTGAGCTCCAGTCGCTCGATGATCGAGACGCCACAGTCGGTGAGATCGCTCATGCGCACGGCGTACGTGAGGATGCGCGTCGTGTAGTCGTCCACCACCAGCACGACCCAGCCGCGCGTGGTCTGCGTCACGTGCTTGATCATCTTGTGGAGGATCTTGTCCTGCACCACTTTGCGCAAGTTGACATCGCGCGCGTTGGCCACCGCGCCGCTCACGGGCGCTGTCGGATCCATGCTTGAGCTACACACACTCGATCTAGAGCGATGTGAATTCCGTGCTTCTTCGAGCTCGTCGCCTGGTAATAGATAGCGCAGCGACGCGCAACAACGGTTTCCACTTCGTTCTCTTCCTCTTTGGTGGTGGTGGCAATAACGACTTCAACATTGGGAGATGTCGCCCTGCCGGAGGTCATCCCTCTTTTAAGTTCGCACCCGTCAAACAGGATGATGCGAACTTAGCCGGCGGCTCCAAAATGGCGCGAACGCATTTGCGACGGCGCCATTTGAGATCGACGGAATCAAGGAGCCAACATGTTGAACGTGGGCAACCGTCGGCGGGAACTGCTGGAGCAGCGCAGCAGTGGCGGCGCTACGCTGTCCATGTACAACGAAGCACCGCTGGTGGAGGTGTCGCTGGAGGAGTTTGAAGAGTATGCGATCGACCGTCTTCACGGTAAGTCGTCGCAACCACAGATAGCATCAAACACTTGAGCTGATGATCCCCCGCCGTTGCTCCTGTCAGTGCTAAAGGCAGTGGAAAACTACCGCCTCCGCAGCATTGCGCCCAAGGACAAGGAGGGCAAGCTAGACAAGGTCATCAACAAGCGCATGCCCCTGCGATCGGGTGGCCCCGCGCACTCGAAGCGCGCCGAGTCCGACGCCGTAGGTTTCGACGCCGTTGTTCTTTGTGGAACAATACGTCTCTCATGCGCGGTTTGACTTGATGCAGATCAAGGACATTCTATCGCACTTCTTCCTACGTATGGCATTCTGCCAGACAGAGGAGCTGCGTCGGTGGTTCCTCACCCAGGAGAGCGCACTCTTCCGCCACCGACTAGACCAGCTCACGCGTGAGGAAAAACTCAACTTTATGAAGCAAAACGGCATCACCTACGAAGAGGCCAGTGCCAAGGAAGTAGAGGCACGCCAGGCGCAGTTGAAGAGCGTGCGTGATGCCAACCTCCTGGATCGACGAGACCGTTTCAACCCGCTACCAGCCTACTTTAAGGTCCCGTTCACCGAGGCCATCGACCTCGTGGGCACACGCAAGGTGTACCTGGAGGCTGGC
Organism: Pythium chondricola; assembly: GCA_023337575.1. NCBI lineage: Eukaryota > Oomycota > Peronosporomycetes > Pythiales > Pythiaceae > Pythium > Pythium chondricola. Next base: position 7,253 of record JAADXF010000699.1, on the reverse strand, counting down.
GTGGCCTACGTGCCCTTTGACCACGTCGTCTCGCTCCTGTATGCCGCCTTCCGAGCCAACGTAGGTCCCTCCCTTCCTAGTTGGAGCGTAATCCTGTGTGTATTCACCCGTATTCTGTTGATACTCGTAGCTGTCCAAGCAACTCGCGTCGGCGTTCAGGAAATACAACCGCTCGGTGATCAGCAAGGACGAGCGCCTCGCGCCTGTGCTGTCCAACCTCGCCAAGCACCACATCGACGCGGACTATTCGGCGCAAGGCACGGCCGTTGGCTCGGACCAGCACATCACGCCCGAGATGATCGACGGCCTCGCGGCCACGTCCATGCCGCTCTGTATGAGGACACTCCACAAGGCGCTCAAGGTGAATCACCACTTGAAGTTCGCTGGTCGTCAGCAGTTCGGCTTGTTCCTCAAGGGTACGGGCTTGCAGCTGGATGATGCGATCGCCTTCTGGCGCCAAGAGTTTTGCAAGAAGATGTCGGTCGATGACTTCAACAAAAAGTACGCGTACAACATTCGCCACAACTACGGTAAAGAAGGCAAGCGCAAGGACTACGCGCCGGCCAACTGCATGCGCATCATCACGGGCGAGCCGCCCAAGGCGAACGAGTACCACGGCTGCCCCTTCCGCCATTACGAGGAGGAGCATCTGCGCAAGGCACTGCAGGGTATCCCTGAGGCCGAGAAGCAGGAGATCATCACGCTCGTGCAAGGTCGCCACTACCAGGTAGCCTGCAAGAAACACTTTGAAGCGTCTCACCCGGGCTGCGACCCGGACGTGATGATCAACCACCCAAACGGCTACTTTGAAGACAGCCGCAAGTACTACGCCGCCAAGAACGAGTCGGTGAACGTGCAAGCCGCCGCGTAGTTTGGTAGAACCGTGTTAGCATCCATTGTCAAGTGTTCATGAAAATCACATACTTCGCGATCTCGCGCTCATACATCATCCGAATCATTCCGTGTGCTGGTTGTCCTCGTCGGCGTCCACGTGGTCCATGTCCACGTCATCTTGATTGGCCTCCTGCTTCGTGGCTCGTGCCGATATCCCACCGAGTTCACGTCGGTACTTGCGGATCGCGGCGTCCGCGAAGAGACGAAGGATCACCTGGAATAAGGATACAAAGTGTGAGTATCCCTGAGGCATGACTCTCAGTATCACATTCAACGTACAATGCGAACGAGGCGACGGTCCGAGCGGAAGCTCTGTACGTTGGTGACGCTCTCAGCCACCTCCTTCTCGGCCTGGTTGTTTTCCGTGGGATCGCGAGCTGTTCGCGTAACGTGAAGTAAGGAAGGCACCTTAGCATCTTTATGCTGACCGAGTGAAGAAAGAGACTTACCCTGGCGGAGTGGCAGCAGTTTGGGGCCTCCTAGGATGCGAATCATCTCTAGAAAGTTGGTCATTCCTTCCTCCGAGTTCTGGTACTTTTCGTCCACCGTGAAGCCTCCTTTTTGGTGCTGTGGCATGGCGAATGGTATAGAAACAGATCAGTCAATACGTCACCGACGTCAAGAAATAGTGAGCCCACTGTACCAGTAGCGCAGCTTCAAAGTCAGCTTCGGCAGGGGCGCGGGCGTCGTTGTATCGAGTGCACTTGAAGTTGCGAAGCTGCTCGAGCACAGCACACAGGACCTGGCCAGACAACGGTGTCGAGTAACCAGACTCTGCCACAGACCAGCTCACAGTAGTGGCTAAACCAACGTACAATTTCGTAGGACCCTTTGACACGCACGTGCGATCGGAACACCTCCATGATGTCATCATCAGGTGCTTGTAGCACTCTACGGAAAGCGGTCAGCTCGTTGTGTACTTGAGCCAAACGATCGAACGGAACAGGTAGTGTACCGTGACTTGGCGCTGGGGCTGAGCGCCTGCCACCAGGCGAGGAACCCTTTCAGGTGGTTATTTGCAAAGGACTTGTAGTTCTTCATGTCCTTCTTCATCACCACGCGCAGTCGGGCGCGCTCAGTGAGGATCTCCTCGTGGATGAACGAGGGCCACGGAGACAATTGTTCTTTCTTCTCGTCGTCAGATTCTACACGAAGAGCTCCATCAGCAATACGTGTGGACCAATGAATAGACGGCCATACGTTACCCCAGTCAGAGCACTGGCTCGTGAACTTGGCGACGTCCATGATCTGGTGTGTCACGCCGCAGCAACTGCAGCCACTCTGTTTTGTGGAAAGCATGGAACGGTGAGTGCTCGCATCGCCGCTGCACTCCGTGAGATCGCATGGGTACGTACCTGGTTCACGTACTCGAACATGGTTCGGTCAACGACCCATGCATCGTCAAACCTGCGCATGGTTTCCTGTGCCACGGATCGAGCGATCGACGAAGTGAGCCCTTGGCGAATGGTGTCGAGGTTGAAGTGGCAGCAAGTCTTCGTTTTGAAGAGTCGCTTCTTATGTTGCTGCAGAGTTGCAATAATTTACTATGTCACTATAATGTTGCTCATAGCCGTTCAACGGCCACATCGCGTCACGTCAAGCTCAACGGCAAAGATGGTTGTACCGGATGACGGGATTGAAGCAGTGCAGACGGCGCCGACGACGGAGTATCACAAGGGCGCCTGCACTGAAGAGAATCCACAGAAGCAAGATCTGCAAGCGAGTATTGTAGACAGAAATGAGCGGGATTGGCGCGCGCAGCTCGGAGAAATGGTGGTGGCAACGCAGCTCACGGTGGACAGCAACCTCACTCTTGTGCGCGTTGGGTGCCTTCTTGTGATGGCTGGCTCGGTGTATGCAGCGATTCGCTTCAGCGGAATGGTATGCGATCGAATCACATGGATATCGCGCTGTCAGATGATGTCAATGACTGGTTTTGCAATGTAGTTGAGTCGCTTCGGCACGGCCGAGTCGATCCCTGCCTCCTATTTCCGCCAGCGCAAGACCCTGCGTGTTCGTATGGTGCGGCAAAGCACCGAGGATCCGAGCATACTGTATGTTTACCATACTCCCTTCTGGCGTCGCGTGTTGCTACAAGACACGCTGCCACCGATCACACGACCCGACCGGCCAGAGCCATTGATCGCAGTGCGAGCGTTTGGAATTCAAGTCGACGAGAGCGCCAGCGGATGGATCTACGCGAACCTCGCATCATCCAACCGATACATGACGCTGACACTCCTGAGGCGGTGCGTGGCTTTCATGTTCATGGCTCAGTCGATTCCACGAATACTGATGGCCGCATGGTGACAGGATGAGCAATGCCGGTGAGGATCAGTCCACGCTCGCAAGCTGCACGATCGCACTCCGCCGAGTCAGTGCTTCTGGTTGATCTTATGCGTTGGTTGTAGCAGAGACTGACTGTTGATGTGTTGTTGTATTAGTTCCCATTCGCGAAGGACCTAGCGCACGAGTTGGTTTCGCGCGGGCTCGCCGATTGCCTGCCAGAAGATTTGGAGCAGTATGCTGAGGACGGGTTCGTTTGGCGCGATTTCGCCACTTGGATTACACCCGTAATCATCCGCGATGGACGTGATCTCACAGTCGATGCCCCCTCTGACAGGAACGCAGACATTCAGCCGTTACTGAAGCGACTCAAGCAGCTCGAGGCTGCCCAGAAGCATGCGCAGACCATGCAATACGGTATCTGGACGGAATGGCGGGACGAGAGACTCTCCGGCCGCGTGCTGTCTGCTGGGCGGCGCGCCACAAGCCGCGGATTCCAGAAGCTTTTGAGTAAGGTTACGGCCTCGAATGAGTAACAAACACGGTGGTGGTGGTGGTGTGTGTGTGTGTTTCTGTTTATTGTAGCAATGAAAACTGTTCGAGACACTCGATGTGCATACGTCGTTGGTTGGCTAACGAGGCGTGCGATGGTAGTGTCGGGAGACAAATCCAAATCAGATACGCAGTCGAGCCGTCGAGTTTAACCGTAGCAACGGATCTCCACATCGCAGCCCTTGTCCGAGCATTGGCCACCCTTCTCGAGGTACTGCTGGTGGTACTCCTCGGCTGGATAGAACGTGGTAGCAGCCTCAATCTGGGTCACGATTGGCTTCTCGAGGGTCTTCTGGTGCTCCTCAAGCGAGGCAGTCGCCTCCTTCTTCTGCTCCTCCGTGTGATAGAAGATGGCTGAACGGTACTGCGAGCCAACGTCACCCTTCTGGCGGTTGAGTGTGGTGGGGTCGTGGATGCTCCAGAACTTGGCGAGGAGCTCACCGTACGAGATGCCCTTGGGATCGAATTCGATGCGGATCGCCTCGGCGTGGCTCGTCTTATCACTGCACACCTGCTTGTATGTCGGGTTCTCGGTCTCACCGTTCGAGTAGCCAACGGTGGTCTTGGTCACGCCGTCGAGGCGCTGGAACGCGAGCTCCACCCCCCAGAAGCAGCCCGCCGCGAAGGTCGCGACCGACGTGTTCTCGTTCTGGTTGTCCGCCATGGTCGATGTACTGCTCGGGCGCACTTGGTTGAGCAATGCGTGGATTCGCTTGCTACACGGGTCCGTGCTGATGCGAGTCGCCTTGGAAATCGAGAAGTGGAGACAACGAAGCATCCTCGTTGAGTGCGGGGGAGGCAGAGGCGTGGTGAGCTTTTCGTCGACGTTCTTGCTTCGGCAGAGTGGCATGGCCATTTTATGCCGCGGATTGTTGAGGTGTTTCTAGGATCAAGTGAAAAACCTCGGGGATTAGCGGATCCAAGCTGTTGACGTTGGATGGGCAAACAGCCAATCAGCAGTGAGAATCGAGATGATGTTGAGCCTCCAACAGCGCGACGATTGGCTAAAATTGAAAAACGTAATCTCAAATTTCACATCAAAGTGCAGATTTCGAGAAAAATCAGTTTAGGATAAATAGGATGCGTCTTCATTCGTCAGGAATTACCCTGGTCGTCGTTGAAGAGACTAGCTCAATGGAGCAGATGCAACTGGAAGGAGCTTGATCTTCTGCCCGATGAACGTGAGCGAGAACACCGGAGCGAGCCGCTTGATGGAGATGTGTGAAAACGCCAAGCCGAGGCTCTGGCTGTTCTTGTAAAACGTCAAGTTGCCACGCTCCATGTCGAGAAGCACGCCTACGACGTCACCATCATGGAACGGGCTCGCGTAGTAATCGATTGTATCGTGCACCTTGTGTCCAGTAGCGCACGATACGCCCCAGAAGATACCACGGCCGAGTAGGTTGCCGTTGAGCGGGACGTCGACCGAGCCCACACCGATGAAAACGCCCTCTCCAAATCGTGCGCTCTCCAACTTGACTTCCCAGTACTTGACACCGACGGCAATCTCAGCGACCCCAAGCACAGTCCCCTGACCCTTTGCAATCTGCACAACGACCGAGTTCTTCTCTTGCAAGAGCAGGTACCCAGAACACTTGTCAGGATCGAATCGAATCAGCTTGGTCTGAAGCACCAGGATCGGGTGCTGGGATCCACTGCCGACGATGCAGTCTCCGATCGTGTGCTCGGGAAGTAGCTCATGTTTGTTGACTGAGTCCGTCTGGAGCAAAGTGACAACGACGCCTTCAGGCAGCTCGAGTTTCTCCTGGACGAGCTTGACAAGATCCGATGCCAAACCGGTCAACGGAAACGACAGCATAAACTTGATGCGCTTGTTGTTGGAGAACGCATAGAAGGTGAACTCGGGCGCGGGCGCGATCTGGTTCTTGTGCAGATATGCGTGGCCCCATGGAAACTCGACTCGTGCAAAGCCGTCATTCGTGTCGCCACTCGGCTCCGTGCGTGACGAAGGTGAGGGGGATGGTGACGTGGAGACTGACGCGCTGATACTCGAGTCTTCTGGGAGGGTGCCGACGCCGAACGGCGTGGACACGAGCAGCACATGAGCCATTGTTGTACGACGCAATGGCTTGCAACTTGTGATCTCTGCAACGTATTTTACTGCATAGACACGGTACTTTGGTGAAACTGTATGTTCTTATGCGAGAGAATGGGAGTGTCCCTCGTTCCTCCCCGTCCAAGGGCACTGCTACCTCTATAAAAGGATAACGGCCTTGTTGAAGTCGACCGCCTTGCGAAAAGTATCCGTTGTTCTTTGCTGTGGGTAATTTTTCGAAGGTTAACTTCCCCACGGCAACTTTCTTCTTCGCGTCGCTTCCCTCACAGCGAGAAGAAGCAAGAACCTCATGGGGGCGGCGTGTTGTCGCTGCCAGCAGGTCGCATTTGAAGACGACGTGCTGCGCTTCGCGTCCGCGGCCACGGTTGGCGTCTCCTCTTCGCGCCACCCGATCCAGGCACTGCAGCTTGCCCGCTCGGCCAGCAATAGCTCCTCCAGCCGACGCTCCGTTTCGAGTCAATCCTCGACCTCTTCCAGCCCCCTCCAGGCTCGCTCGCTGCTCCCCCGCCACCGCACACGCCTCCCGAGCCGCCAGTCCGTGTCCATGAACCACTCGCTCGCCAACTACGTCTCGTTCCCGTTCCCATGGGCGAATAAGGTCGAAGCGAAGCGATCATCGCGAGCCAAGACAGCCACGTCATCCAAGAATGCAACGACCGCTCCGTCGTCTGCATCCAAGAGAGCCAAGATGAACGTGCTGTGCTCGCTCACATGCACCATGGGGGACCACTATCGCGAAGCGGAGGACGGATCCAGGACGCCGCTGCCGTTGACCGAGTTGTGTGTGCGCCGCGTGTGCACGACACTTGTCACCGACCCAGAATACTACGGCGAGCGCCACCCAGGGATGTCCTCAGAAGTCGCGAGCATGCTGGTGGCGTTCTTGAAGCAGCACGAGGCGCTGACCGCCGACCATTTCCAGTTGCTGTCACGGTATCTGTACCACGAGTGGAACCTGGGCGATCAACTCGAGCTCGAAAGTGGATGGTTCGATAGCATCGCGACCTCACCACTTCAGCACGTGAAGAGTATCAACTTCAAGAACTGTGCGAACCTCGAGTCGCTTGGATCCGACCGCTGGCAACGCGTCGACGAGCTACCCAATCTCATGGTGGCGACATTCCAAGATTGCGTCAAACTCAGCAAGAGCGTGCCGGATGTGCTTCAGCATTCCACACGGTTGACGTCGCTGAATCTGTCCGGATGCAGGAACATCGACGACCGCAGTCTGATTCCGTTGCGCCGATTGTTCCTGCTCAAGACGTTGGAGCTGGTACGATGCCTTCGCTGCTGCTATGGCCAGATTTGATTTGCTGACGACGTGACCTGATTTTTCGTAGAGTGGCTGCCGCTTGATCAGCGACGACGGACTGAAATGCCTCACAGGCTTGTCCAAGCTCGAGAAACTTGTGCTGAGTCGTTGCACGCTGCTCACCGACCATGG
>JAADXF010000698.1:0-13065 GCA_023337575.1 Pythium chondricola | reverse complement strand
CCGCTTCCTGAGCTCGTCCGCGGCGCACCGGCTCGTGGAGCAGCGCGTACAGGGGCAGCTCGTGCTCGCGCCCTCCGCGACTGCCAACACGCGCATCGTATTCGTCACCAAGGAGCAGAACGACGCGCAGAACCTCGCCAAGACGCTGCCGTTCCCTGTATCCACGCACGCGCTCCATGAGTTCAAGGCGAAACCGCAGGAAAAATTGTACCTGTACCCAAACACTAACGACGAAGCACTCGCGGAGCACCGCGTCGTGCTCGTCGGACTCGGTGATGCGGAGAAGGTGACCGAGAATGTGCTGCGCAACGCGACGCATGGCGCGCTGTCCACCGCGCGCGCCAAGAAGGCCAAGGACGTCGTGCTGCAGGTGCCATCGCTCGAGACCAACGCGTTGAAGCAGGACCGTGTGGTGGAGGTGATCACGCAGGCCTCGATGCTCTCCAACTACCAGTTTGACAAGTACCTGAGCAACGACACGGACGAGAATGGCGAGCCCAAGCTCAAGCTGCCACTCGAAAAAATCTTTCTCGACGCGAGCACCGAGTTCCAGCAGGTTTGTTCTGGTCGTTATAGTTTGTTCAAGGGTGGCTTGGTCGTCTCACTATGATGTACTGTTAATGCTTGCAGCAAATGGAGGAGCAAATCACCGTGGCAGAGGAGACCATCTTTGCGCGCAATCTTGGTACGTGATGCATGCAGCCGTGCATTCACATGTACTGCAAAACCAACTGAATTATGTGCTTCCAGGCAACGAGCGTTCAGACATTGTGACGCCAGCGTTCATGGAGAAAGCGGCGCGCGCCTCGCTGGACCTCCCCAACATGTCGATTCGCGTGTTGCAGAAGGATGATCTGGAGCATGAGGGTATGAACATGTTCCTGTGCGTGGGCCAGGCCGCGACCGTGCCTCCCCGCCTTGTGATCCTGGAGTACAAGGGAAACCCAGACACCCCAGATGATAAGATCGCACTCGTCGGCAAGGGTATCACGTTCGATACTGGCGGTTTGAACCTGAAGCCATCTGGGTACATTGAGGATATGCACACGGACATGTGCGGCTCGGCGGCGGTGCTCGGCGCCGTGCGTGCTGCGGCTCGTCGTGGGCTTAAGGTCAACATTGTGTGCGCTCTTGGCCTGGCCGAGAACGCGATCGGCTCCAATGCGACCAAGCCCCACACGATCATGAAGTCGCACAAGGGTATCACAGTCGAGAACAACAACACGGACGCGGAGGGACGCCTCGTGCTAGGTGATACGCTTTCCTACGTGCAGCAAGAGTACAAGCCCAAGACCGTGATCGATGTCGCCACGCTCACGGGCGCCTGCATGGGTGCGTCTGGTAGCAAGTGCACAACGAATTCTCAGAGACTGACGATATGCACATGATGATAGTCGCGCTCGGTGAGCACTGCGCTGGCCTCTTCTCCAACTCGGATGACCTCGCAGCCAAGTTGGTGGTGCGTGCTTTATCTGTCAGGTGTGGACTATACTCGTGGCTCTCACTGACGTGGCGTATGTATGGCTAGGAATCCGGTACGGAGTCGTACGAGCGCTGCTGGCGCATGCCAATTCTGCCCGAGCACACTGAGGCGCTCAAGGGCGCCCAGTCGGATTCACGCAGCACGGGCAAGGGCCGCTACGGTGGCGCATGCACGGCGGCTGCGTTCCTTCAGAAGTTTGTGGACAAGGACGTGAACTGGGCTCACCTCGACATCGCCGGCCCGTCCAACTACTCTTCTGCCAAGTCCTACTTCCCACAGGGTGCGACGGGCTTTGGCGTTCAGTTGCTCTACACGTACCTCAAGAAGTACGAGCACAAGGCGTAGACCTGCCGAGAGATAGAGCCACAAGGCAAATGAAGGTACTCTGGATTGACCGCTATCGACTGATTGCTGCTTGATCCTACTTTGCTCTAGGCTGGGTAGACATTCCACACGAAGACGCAGCCGTCGTCACCAACAGAGACAAGCTGTCGATCGTCTGGGCTGAACGCAAGACTGCGCACGTTTCCTGAGTGACCAACACCGTCCATGATCAAGTGCCCAGTGTTAAAGTCCCACAGTTTGACGAGTCGATCGTTGCCTCCTGTCGCAAAGATCTCGAGCGTATGAGCGACGGCGATGCACGTGGCCTCCTCTTCGTGCGCCTTCTGAATCACGTTCACCGGAGCGTCGATGCGAAGGTCCCAGTATGAAATGCGCTTCTCCTGGCCCGCACTGAGCACGACCTTTTGATTGGCCGAGAGCGCGACGGTGTTGATGCCACCCATGCGCTGGATGTGGCTCGAGATGCGGCGTTCGTTGCGTAGATCCCAGCACAGAATACTGCGGTCGCGACTGCACGAGATCACGTGGAGGTCGTCCTTGAACAGCGCGAGTCCGGTGACCGCCATCGAGTGCTCCTTCAAGTGCGACACCATGTCTCGCTTGCGGATATCCCACACACGCACCTCGCCGCCAGCGCCTGCCGAGACGAGGAACCGCTGGTTGTGGCTGAGCACGAGTGCCGTCACGCCGCCCGTGTGCGCGTTGTCGATGGACCACACCAGCTCACCGGAGTCCGAGCTGTGGCAGCGAATACAGCCATCCGTCCACCCAGACAGTAGTATGTCGAGCGAGAACTGGAGACACGTCGGCAGTCCCGCGTCAACAACGACGCAGCGTGCGACAGCGGCATAGTCGGAGGCGTCCCATATACGGATTGAGCAGTCACGTGAGATGGTGGCGAAGCGGTCCGAAACACCCGCGGCAAACGCGACCTGGATCACTGCGCTCGAGTGGTTGCTGAAGAGCAGCCGGGCTTGCAGTTGACGTTGATTCAGCGTCATCTTGACCGTGAAGATCGAGCCCGAGTGCGTCCCAACGACGGCCTCTGTCTGCGCAGCGTTGAGTGACAGCCCAGCAATGGGTGCGTCAAGGTTCACGACACTCGAATCGACGTAGTCCTGGTTGAAGTAGAGCACACTGCCGTCGCCGCCGCCGACCAGCACGCCCTGGGAGAAGTACTGGATTGAGTTGATGCCACACGAACATGCCGGGACGCTCTTGAGCAGTCGCTTGGTCTTGACATTAACGACCGCAAAGTCCCCACTCGTGCTTCCGGCCACGAGCGTCTCTCGATCAGGAGAAAACTGCAAGCAAGTGAAGTCCCTCACCACGGTTTGCTCAATCTTGGACGGAGTGAGCTCGCCAGTCATGGGATTGAGCCCCCAGATCTGGAGTAGACGGTGGCCGCAGGTCGCAAACTGGTAGCTGGTCGTGTCTCGGCGCTTGATGTCGCGCACCATGCCACCGAACGCGACGGCGGTGACGATCGCCGACATTTTCTGGTGCGTCGCGCAGATATTGCCCGTGAACAGGTCCCAGACGTAGAGGCGTCCGTCTTCGGGCGTGCCGATCGTGCACAGTAGCCGCTCATCGTCCGAGAACGAGATGCCGGCGATGCCGTAGTCGTGCTCCGAGAGACGATACACGAGCTGCTTGGTCACATAGTCCCACACAATCACATCGGCAAGGCGCCCGCGCTCGCCCGAGGCGAGGAAGCGACCGGATGGAGACATGGCGACGCAAGAGATCGCAGCGTCGTGGCCTCGTAGGAATGCTTGGCTGTGGGCGTCGTGGAATGCCGTCATGAGGATCGAGCCTCCGGCCGCGTACAAGTAGTCTTGTCCAGAGGGATGGTAGAAGATGGAGTTGGGTATCGCTGAGAAGCCGATCGTCCGCTCGAGCTCGATGGCTGCGGGACTCTCCGGCCCGCTGGGCTTGATCACACCTCCATACCTGGTGGAGTTGTTGCTGGCCTCGCACGCAGTCTGCATCTTGATATCACGTGCTGCTTGCCGTCGACTTGCTGTGCGTGAAATGCGTTCGACACTAAAAATATCTCGGGCTTGTTCCAGGCTACTACGTCGTAGTCTGCGTAACCCACATCAACATCAATGAATACACCATGGGTTTCTACTCACGTGGTTTGATTGAATCGTCTTGCAAAGTTCTACGGACGCGGCGCTCTTCACTCGTGTTGATGTCGTGAGATGCGCTGCTTATCTGGAGCTTCGTTGCGCTACACGCCCTTGTTCAGTTCGCGTCGCAAAAACTGCTGGAACTGTTTCGACGCGGCACGATCACGTGCGATCTCCTGGCGGAGACGTTTAATGCCATGGACTTGCTCGGGAGGGATGATGAGCTGCGACAACGTGCGCTTGAGCTCGAGGCGAGCAAACTCGATGGCTGCAACTTGCGCTGGGCCATTCAAGGTTGATCGATTTCTGGATCGTCGTCCACTGCTCGCTTGCACTCCAGAGTGATCGATCGTCTCCGATTTGGACATGATCTCTGCAAGCATCTTCGCTGGTATGTACACTTGGCCATCGCCAAGGTTCTCGACGAATGCACCGTAGATCTCTCCGAAGATCTGTCTCCATGGCAGGAGCCGACTGGCGTCTTGGACACGCGACTCTGGCGGATGGTGAATGAACTCAGCGTGGAAGGGAGCAAGAAGCGACTGTAGCACGCGCTTCAGCTCGCTAGTCGAAATGGCGGCGCTCGCTGGCGCAAAACTGCTGAAGAGTTCATCCACGAACTTGACGATTCTCACGTAGTACACCTCGCAGACCGTGCTACTTGGAATTGGAACAGCGTCTTCGGGGATTCGATGGTCGGTGAGGAACTTGATAACTGCTTCGCGATTGCGAATAGAATCACGAGAGTTCCATCCAAACGTTGGGGTCACCAATGCGCCTTGAAGCTCAGGAATCGGAGCGTCGACGTCGATCACAGCGGGGGACAAGAGCGCGTCGCGAAGCTTCCACAACTCACTGTGCAGATGATCTTGAAGGGCATCGAGTCCTCTGGTTCGGCCGAGTTCGGCACGAAGCGCTCCATTCACGACTCCATCGACAAGGTCCGAGAACTCCACTGCACGAAGATCTTCCGTCTTCGCACTTGATGAGGCAATCTTTCCGAGAACATTTGCGAGTTTCTCATCCACTCGGCCGTCGAACAATTCATCTTCGAGAACGAGGTCACCATCGAGAAATGCGATCTTGCTATCGAACTTGGTACGAATCTTCTGCACCGAAGCTTCGACTGTTGCAAGCGCGTCCCCTTTACGAGGAGTAGTCTTTGCACAGAAAGCCACAATCATCACAGCGAGGCGACTCGCACCGTGCACACGGTCCATCACGCTGCTGACACGATCTTCCCAGCGCTGCAAGATTGATGGGTCGAGCACGTGGTTCAAATCGACAGGCACGATCACGGCAGACGTCCCGGCCAGCTTCTTTTGTTGCCCTTGCAGACTCAGAGTTCGAGAGAAGTTCGCGTCCAGGTAGCGGCAGCACACGGTGATGCCGAGCAAATCTGGAGGGTGAACCACGTGAACCGTCGACACTCGCTCTTCGTCGTCGAGGAGCGCAGACTCGATTCCGAGCTTCACAGCACACCAACTGCCAAACGACGATAGGCCACCATCCATCACATCCGCGATCACCATCTTCCAACCCGAAGCTTGATGCCCAGTTGATCGCAGCACTTCGCTAGTGACTGATGTGACAGCCAGCGGGCGCCAGAACGCTTGTGAAAACTGTGGAGCATCTTCAGCAACTGTCGATGCTTTCCACTGTCGCCGTCTGACACCGAAAATGTCGCTGCTGAATCGATTTCCACCGAATAGCCATCCCACTACGTCCCGAGGGGAGTCAAGAGCACCGTTGACCAGCGAGGATACCTCAACCTTCACGCTCTGCGGTACTTGCCTGGCTTGAGAAGTGAACTTCTTCCATTGATGAAACTTGAGATGTAGAACGGCAAGTCGTTGCTTCTGAATACGTTGCAGATGCTTGTGGCGTGCGTTTTCTCGAGCAATCTCTGCTCGCCTTTCTGCTTCAAGCTTCGCTCGTGCCTCTTCAGCGAGGCGCTCGGCGTCGCGGCGTCGCTCGGCTTCGATTGCAGCGATACGCCTGCGCTCTTCTTCTTCACGACGCAACTCCAACTGTCGCTGTTCTTCTCTCGCTCGCCGCTCAGCCTCTGCGATCCGTTGAGCTTCTGCGAGTCGAGCTTGCTCCGCGGCGGCTTTCTTCGCTTCGGCCTGTTTGCGCAACTGAAGCTCCAGTTCAACTTGTGCTCTCTGGCGTGCAGCGTCTTCTTCAGCTTGCTGGCGTCGCTCTTCTTCTTTCGCCCTCAGTGTGGCTGCTTCTGCGCGGGCTTTTTCTTCAGCACTCTTCTGCTCGTCGGCCCTCGAGGATTGCTCAGCCTCTTGAGCGCGACGCTTCTTCTCTTCTTTCTCACGTTCAAGTTGCTGGATCCTTTGCAGCATCTGCACCTTCGTGCGCTCAATATCGGCATGCTTCCGTGTGATCTCGTCAAGGTCATGCTGCTGGGCGTCGGCATCGCTCATGGACGACATTGTTCGAGGGTGGCTTGAATACGAAGCACTTGCGAAACCATCACGGCATGCCGACGTCCTATCGTCGGTACCTGGGGCGTAGATGTCGTACGGATCACTTGTGTACTCCGCAAAGCCGGAGTACTCGTCTTCACCAGGTTGACGATCTGGATACATAGCTGCACGCTCAGCGGCTTCCGTATCTTCGATCAACTTGCTCAGCAATGGATACCCCTCTGGTGGATACTCAGTCACACCACGGCATACGTCTCGGCGCAAATAATCCCTGCAGCACGACATCTTGAGGATCGACACGAATCTTTGACACAACAATGTGTGGTACTTACCCTTGCTTCTGGCTGACGTAATAGGAAGAATGGACCGGCAGCGGGTTTTTGTTTTGTCGAAGTTGAATATCTGTCATGCAGACAAACGAAGCTTCATCAGCCATAGACCTTGATCCATACAGCGCTCACGACATTTCAACTTACCACTCTCGAACTCGCCGCCAAAGTTCACGAGGACAGCGCTTGTATCATCTTCCGATGATGCAACGTCGAGTCCGTGATGGCTGCAGACTGACTCAGCATGGTCCATGTCGTCAAAGCACAGTGCTTCCACCAGATCATCCATCGGGAATGGCTGATTCCGGTATGCGCGATTCATCCGTTCCAGCGCTTGGGAGCGAACGCTGGGGATCCATCGAAACACCAAGCATGCTTGCAAGTACGTCGCAGCACGCAGCAGCTTAAAAAATGTGTAGTAGTCTTGAGTGTGCCGAGCAACGAAGACCTGCATCGCAAACTTGACTTGCGGTGACTCGCGAACCTGAGGGGCGAGTCCTTTCACGAACTTGAGCACGTCTGAGCCACGACCATTGTCGATCATACACAGGATGAAGAAACCTCGGAACTCAGCCTCGAATGGACTCAAGTACGCTGGATCACCAACTTTCCGACTCTCGTCGTAGAGCTCGTTCAGCGACTTGAGGGTCTGTCCCAGTTGCTCCATGTTTTGTTGAGCAACAAACGATGGGACTTCACACAACTCGTGCTCGCTGAGGATGTGGTACCGTGCGATACGCTCGTGGACATCCAAGACGATCGGATGCACTCGGCCACCAGCACCTCGATAGTTCTGGAGAACGAAGTCTTTTCGGATCATTCGACAGCGATCCCAGCAGAAATTGTACAGCTCGATCAACTCAGGCGTTCTTGGCGGGTTGAACCGAGGATCTGGGCCGAGCAACTCGCGATCCATAATTTGCTGCTCGAGGTACAGTTGCGTGTGACGGAGAACGCCAATCGGTCGAAGTTCGGACGGAATATCGAGCTTATGATCGGCAGAGCTCCTCTGAAACCGCTTGACGATCAGCTCCCGTTCCATTCCTGGCTTGCCTGGAGAGTTTTTCTCGAACAAGCTGAGTTCGTCCACTCGAATGTGAAGCTCTCTCTCCTTGGGACTGCACATATCCACGCACGTGCCATCGAGGTTCTTCGCAGAAGCAAGTTCGGCCTTATTGCGCTCGTCGCCGATGAATGCTGTGGTTCCGGACACAGGCGAGCCTGGAGTTGGTGATACAGATGGACTTCGTGATGGTGTTGCGCGATTGGCTTTCTTCTTTGGTTTCAGGGCCATTGCCATGGGGATTTCGCTTCCATTCCCATCCATTGGACCTTCTGAGGCAAATGGATCAGCCGCGGGGGTTTTCTCATTTGGTTGCCGAGCGACGAACTGCGGTGGCTGGTCGATCTGGCTGTCTGGAAAGAGTCCCTGCTTACTCCGCCCGCGCCCACCGCTTATCCGCGCTTCGAGCCCCCCAATGAACTGAGGAGGTTCCGTGCTGAGCTCGTGTTGGCCAAATACACCTGACTGGCGTTTCGGTCGTGTCGTAATCGCAGCCGGAGCAGAATCAGAACTATCTGGGCGACCGAATGTCGTCCTGCCCGTCGGTTTTGATGCCAGGTTTTGCGCGGTTGCGAACGGATTCTCAGGCGTAGGAGCTGAATCGGATGCAAAACCTGTCGAATCAAAGCGACCTTGGCCGGCAAACACACTGGCACCTTGACCAAACGTTGTCGAGCCGCCGTGAGCCGTAGGTCCAGCTCGCGGAGCGCCACCTCTTCCTCCGAACTGAGTCGTAGACGGCGGCGACGGTGGGAGTGGTGGCGGCAGCGGGGGGACAAAACCGTTCACACCAGGTTGACCGAAGGCGGTGATGACAGGTTTGATTCCTCGCCCTCCAGTATCTGACTTCCTTCGCACGTTTGGCTGAACTGTCGCAGCGTTTCCAAACGCGGTTGTCGGTGTCCGGCCACCAGGGTTACGGCCGCCAGCGGTGCGACCTCCAGCACGGCCTCCTCCTCTTCCACTGCCTTGATTGAAGTCACCGGGGCCGCCAGTGGAAGCAGGTAATGGAGGAGCAAAGGGGTTGTCACCGATGATGGCACTGAAGTCTGATCCACTCGTAGTGTGGTATCCAGATCCACGGCCACGGCCACGACCAGCACTTGTCGGGGTACCATACTCGTAAGATCCACGGCCGCGACTAGCACTTGTTGGCGTGCCAAACTCGACAGTTCCTCCTGGCGCTCCTCGTCCTCGTCCTCCATTAAATGGTGCACGTGCTCCTCCACGACCGCCACCGAATGTCGGTGTCGAGTCAGCAAAGACGCTCTCGCCTGTGAGGTCTGCAAAACCTCCTCGCCCACGGCCGCTGGTGCGTCCTCCGCGAGTAGAAGCTCGCCCTCCTCGTGGTGGTGTCTGGCGTCCTCCTCCTCCGCGTCCGCCGAATGTTGTCCCTGTCGAAGCCCTGAAGTTGCTGCTGTTGTTGCTGTTGCCGAATGCTCCTCCTTCACCGAAAGTCGTTCCACCACCGCCTGAAAACGCGTTCATTGGGGCAGCTATTGAAGCATACGCGTCAGTACATCATAGCCATCATCTCAAATGTGCCATTGCGAGCCGCACCTTGAGTTGGACCGCCAAACGGGTTTTTCTGGCCGCCACCAAAGCCACCTGGGAAATATGCCACGAAATGTCGGTACGGAAACCACTCACGACTTGCTTGACGCCACCGATCACACGCTCGCCGTCACATCGCACCCTTGTCCTTCACAGGGTGTGCATTCCTGAAACGCTGTCCACTTTCCCTCGACAGTTGTCTTCTTGCCTCGATCACCGAGCACATTCACAACAGGACGTGTAGACACGATTCGGAATGGAATCAATCGTCGGGAAACGCGCGGCGATCGGCTTTGTACCACAAGCGCACACATAACGCACACTAATTCACGTCTTTCTTGAATCCACTACGTACCATTGCCGCCTCCGAACATCGCGGACGTGGAGATCAATTTTTCGATCCTCGCTCGCCCCCTGCTTGGTGTTCGGTGTCCCCCTTGGGTTTGTTTCCGTTCCTCCCTCAATGCCTTCCAGATGGTACACTGTACCACTTGTCGTCGATCCAAGTGGACCACGTAAAACTAGGTTGACCATCACTCCGGTTTCCCCTCGTTAGGGTTATTACCCCTTGCTGATTGGCTAGAATTCAGTCACAATAGTGAGCGCCAGTGACTTGGAGGGACTGGTTCTCACTGGCGTTGGGGAACCACCAATTTTGCCTGGCGGACTCGGGCTGCACACCCCGACGACCAATAATCTGTTCCAAGTTCCAAATTGGCACAACTTTCTGACGAAGGTATGTAGCTCGCTCGCGTGCATGGAGGAGGAAGGGGGCTGGATGCATGCGGTATCCGTGCCCCCGCCAAATGAACCGACATGACTGGAATCGCTCACGCGCTCGCTTGTTGCTGGACAGTTGAAAAATGGTGAAGCACAACAACGTCATCCCGAACGGCCACTTCCACAAGGACTGGCAGCGTCGCATCAAGACCTGGTTCGACCAGGTAAGAAAAAGACTGCGCTGTATATGAGTACACGATGGAGACGAGGAGAAAGGGGCCAGAAGGAAGTAGCAGCGCGAGTGGCGAATGTGGACGTGAACGAGGGAGAATCTATCCATCCAATCACGACAACAGTCTAGCGACTGGGGAGCAGACAGCGGCATCGGCATCATGTGTGCCGCAGACGAGATCGAGTTTGAATGACAGCGAAATCGGCTTGTATCGTGAGTCGTGATATCATCCGGGCATCGTGGTCAGCGGGGGCGACAGGAGCCTGTTTACCAACCTACAGCAGCCACCACCACCCTCTTGGACATGAGAATGCTCGTGTATGATCCAGCCGACTCCGACAGATCGCTCTACCTCCTCATCTTGTCGTGTGCATGCACGTTGCTGTTGAATTCACATCGCTCACGTATTTCCACCCTCATTGAATGACAGGCCTCGAAGAAGAAGTCGCGCCGCTTGAGACGTAAGGAGAAGGCTGCGGCCGTCGCTCCTCGCCCAGCTGCTGGTCTCCTGCGCCCTGCCGTGCACTGCCAGACCATCAAGTACGGCTCGAAGCTTCGCGCCGGCAAGGGCTTCTCGCTCGAGGAGCTCAAGGAGGCGGGCCTCAGCAAGAAGCAGGCCCTCTCGATCGGCATTGCCGTGGACTACCGCCGCACCAACCTCTCGGTTGAGTCGCTCCAGCGCAACGTGCAGCGCCTCAAGGCTTACAAGGCCAAGCTTGTCGTGTTCCCACGCAAGAGCCTGAACAAGCCAAAGGCCGGCGACGCCGCGCCAGAGGAGACCAAGAACGCGGTCCAGGTCGCTGGTGCGCTCTTCCCGATCACCCGCACCGTGCTCAAGTCGGAGTCGGCCGTGATCACGGAGGAGATGAAGGAGGAGAGCGTCTTCGCCAAGCTCCGTGTTGCCCGTGCCGATGCCCGCATCGCCGGCAAGCAGAAGAAGCGCCTTGCCGACAAGGCCGCCGCCGACAAATAAGCAACCGTTGCGCTGAGCCGAAGCGAGTGTCACTAGGAACTTCTAACACACCAAGCTCAATGTGGAACAACTGTTGGGTAAATGCAGGCGTTGGGCCGGGTCATGATCCGAGTTCTTGTGACCCTTTTTCTCATCAGGTGGACTTGTGAGCTGCAAAGCATACCTACACAACTGACGTAGCCCACACAGCCTCGATCCACCACACAACCACAGACAGCAACACATAACCACTGTCTACAGCAGTCGCCTGACACGAGCATGAAGGCCATGATGATGGATAATTACTCATACTAGTACTGCGTACTAGTAATACTACGTAGTATTATTGTGTGGACCGAAACGCTCCCGTTTAACTTATGGGCGTGACACTCTAGGCACTAGCTAACAGTGGTTCGTGCTCGGTGCCGTGCGCCTTGGCACCGGCGTGTGCCTTCTCTGGCAGTACATACAAGAACGCAAGGACGAGCAGCTGACATACCGACGTGAAGACCACGAGCAGCCACAGGTTGTCCCAGTTGACCACCTGGGTGATCGGGTCGGGCACGATGCCCATCGCGGTGACGACGATGGAGCTGAGAATGCCCGAGAGCACACCGCCAAAGTCCATGAAGGACAGGTACAGCGCGTACGTCAAGCCGTGGACCTCCTTGTCCTCGGGACAGTAGTACGTGGCGACTACGAGCAGCTGCAGCAGTGCAAACTCGGCGGCAAATGACGTGACAAAAGCTTCGATGGTGCCGAACGTGCAAACCGAGACAGGCAAGTTCGCTGCCGGCGGCGTGAGCAGTAGCCGTGGAAGCCCCGCCAACACAGAGCTCACGGTGGAAGCAAGGAAGACATGGCGCACGTTGCGACCACTGCAAATCTTGGCGTACATGATGCAGGACACGAAACGACCGACCATGCCAGCGAGGGACGCATACTGAAGACACTCGAGCTGGTCGGCCAACAGCGAGAACGTGTACTGGTACCACACGGTGCCATCGCTTGGTAGTGCACTGGAGAGGCAGAAGAAGATCATGGTGGGCATGACGGGCTTCATGATCTTCATCTTGGTCCAGACGTCGGCTTTGAAGCCAACCCAGCCTTCCTGCAGTGCTCGCATGAATGAACCACACCCAGTAGTCACGCTGCCACGATCCGAGTATGTAGGCTCACCCATCGGTTCTAATCGCGGGCGCACCGTGCGCTTCTCGTGGATCCCTACAGCACACACCAGCGCGCCGAGCAATGGAAACACAGCGGTGAGCGAGATGACGCTCTGCGGCGCGATGGACTTGTCCTTGAGGATCGGGATCCCGACCACGAGCGCGATGATCGACGCCACATTCTTGGTACCGTTGGACCAGGACTGCACCATGGCACTACTTCTACTTGTAGCGTCGCCCGACGCGATGTCCACGAGGTAGATGCCGAGCATGATCTGCGTGAACGCGTCGAAGACGGCGTCGACGACGCGCACGACGAACGCGCCTGGGATGGTCGTGATATACGCTCCGGTGATGAAGAGCGAGAGAGCGGCACCGATCTCGCACATGATGATGTACGATTTGCGATGGTAGCCGGCGATGGGGAAGTTGTCCGAGATCAAGCCGTAGAGCGGCTTGAGGTTCCATGGGAAGAAGCCGACCGAGTAGTAGATGGTGGTGGTGGCCGGTGCCATGTGGATGACCTGGAAGAGCCACTCGCCGTACGCGTTCATGGGGAGCGTCGCGGCGAACGACTGCAAGAAGTAGAGCGCCAGTAGCGCGTATGGCACGCGCGCAAGCGATCCCATGGCTTGCCCTGGTGGT
>JAADXF010000697.1:0-13071 GCA_023337575.1 Pythium chondricola | reverse complement strand
TTCGTCTCACTACTGGCAGCAAGGACTGGATCCATCCACGGTTGATGGTATGCCCCATGCTTCTTAGACGGCGCAGATAGATCGTGGTTAATGGCTAAGCGTGTTCCATGCAGTGAAGCTGCGGCGGATCCACCAGTACCTGCGAAGCGCGCGGTCGCTGTACGACATACAAATTAATCCTAAGCGCCCCTCGGCAGTGCTGAAGATGAAGAATACACCGGTACCCACCACAACCTAATCTACGTGGTTGAAAGGGTCTTTTCTCATTGTGTTTCTGTTTGCAGTACGGCTTCAAGAGCTGCTCGACGCACGATGTACTCGCATCCTTCTTGTCCCCCATTCGCTCGGATCAAGTGCTTGGTGAGAAGGATCGTACTGTTGCCAGTGTGTATTGCGTACGCATCTAGCATTGCTGATTCGTTTGTGTAGATGCGTGGACACCACTGGAGATCGGCACCTTCGAAGATGCCTTTGATCGCTACGGAAAGGACTTCCACGCCATCGCCCAACAGGTACGACATCGGTTGGCTTGTGGCATTTTCTCGTGGCTTAAGGCGAGTCGCTCACCCGTGTGTGACCTCAAGATGCCAAACAAGACCACGAGAGATGTCATCGCTTTTTACTACATCTGGAAGAAGCATGGAGTCATCTCCCGATACGCGCTCGAAGGCGAAGAGAGCGATGCAGAGCTCTCCGATGGGGACTACGATCCGAGTATGTCTGCCGAGACGCTCAAGATGATGGAGAAGCTGAAGCGTAAGTCGAGTGCCACGACACGGTCGCAGTCCACACCGCTGAGCTATCCTTCCTCTCTATTTATCATCTAGGGCGACAAGCATGCATGAAGGACTATCTTGCAGCTGCACGGGAGCTCGCCTCTGTGAAGCGCGTGAATCAGCTCAGTCACAAAGACGTGAGTGTTTCAGATTTCAGTCTTCATCGTCTCGGCACCGTGCGACCGGCAATCCCATCGAACTCGGTCCTTCGAACATCAAGTGTATTAGGTAAGAACGAGTTCCTTTGATTGCTTGCGAATAGATAGGCTCATGTAGAAAACTAACTTGGGATGTTTGTGTAAGATTCGTGGACGCCGTACGAGATCCGTGTGTTCGAGCTGGCGATGGAGTGTTACGGCAAGGAGTTCCATCAGGTCGCACGCGTGGTGAGTGGCGACGATGAGGTACGGGCTAGTGTTCGCTAGGCGTCTAACTGACTATCCGCCTGCTCAGGTTGGGACCAAGACGTGTCGGGAAGTGATTGCATTTTTCTACATGTGGAAGAAAGACCCGTACTACCAAGTCGTCAAGAGTCGATGGGAGAAGAAGGGTCCGTCCTCGACGAAGAAGGCGACGCCAGCGACATCCACCTTTAGTGACAGCATGATCATTCCAGCCTCGAGTGGGTCGCAGCAGTAACAAAAATTCTACTCGATGGAAATGACCACTGGCGCTGGAACGAGACCTTCTTCTGGCAGGTTGGCCAGCTTCTTGCAGCCCGTGCAGACCCACGACGCTGGTGGCAGCTCCTTCATGTTGATGCAGTACTTGTGGAACATGCGGTTGCACGTATCGCACAGCACCAGCTCCTCTTCGTTCTCCGCGAGCGCGCACACATCGCATGACTCCGAGTCCAATAAATAGGAGCGAGAGGAATACGCGACTGGAGGCGTCGTGCCGGGCTCGTGCTTGTGGAACTGGTTCTGCTCGACCAGCTTGATGTTGCGATATACCTGGAAGCCGTGGAGCGCGTGGCCAATGTTCTTGAGGTTCACCTTTTGGTTCATAAAGTACGGGAATCGCACTTCGAGCGCCTTGAAACCTTGCATCTGACGCTGCTCGAGCAGCTTGGCGAGCGCGACGTACTCGGATGGACGCGCGCGTCGCTTGCCAAAGATCTGCACGAGGCTCTTCTTGGCATCGAGGCTCAGCCACACGAAATCATCCGCCTCGAAATCGTGCGGGAACATGTTGAGCTCGAGCAGGTCGCACACGATCTGCCAGCTCGTGAACGAGCCGAGTGCGTTGTCGCCAAACTTTCGCAGCTCGTCAAACACCTGCGACGTGGACGAACATTTTTTGATATCGAACGTGATGGCGTCGAGGCTCGCGAGGAAATCCTCGAGCACGTCAAGATACCGGGTCACGTCCATCTCGCGGCGGCTGCCAAACAGCGCGGCGCTGTCCTTGCGCTTGGCGAGGGTCTGCATGCGCTTCTTGAAATTGGAAAAGCCGTCCGAGCTCGGGATGCCGCTTGTCTGGTCAAAAGTCTCGAGTTTGTTGCAGAGCCGAAACGCCGTGGCCATCCACACCACCTCCCGCATGCTCAGGCGACCTTGGTGGCTTTGCTGCCAACTGAGGCAGTACAAAAACAATAGAGTGTCAATGGGGATCACCACACGGGGCAAGGCGGGGGACTAAATAGATCGTACCGAAGCACGTGCTTTCGCAAGTATGCGGTGCTGCGGTCGAGCTCGCGGTAGATGTTGCAGGTCCCTGCCAAGATAATGAACAATCCTGGGTCAGTTGAAACTCTTGATCAATACCAAGGAGAGACGACGACGTACAGTATTTGATCAGCGCTGGGTCAACTCGAGGCTCGTTGTTGCCCATCGTGTAACTATGCCACATACCATGGCGCTGATACACGAAATCGTAGAAGGCGAGTGCGCCCAGCCACCAGCTCTTGTAGTTCTTGCCATCGTCGGCGTCCAGCATGTGCTCGTCCAGGAAGCTAAACACTCGGCGCGGGCGCTTCGACTTGTTCGCTTCATCCGGCGTCACCAGTGCCGCTCCATGACTCGTGTCTCGCTTGATCTTCTTGGACGGCGGCTCAGCGGCGACCTTGGATGGCGACGTCGGGAGCTGCACGTACTTACCGCCGTCCCCCTTGTTGGCGTTCCAGCCCTTCTGCTTCAGGTAATCTGCTTCGCATTCGAGGCTACAGACTGGTACAGACGGCGCCCCCTTGACGGCGTTCGTCGAGAGGTACTCAGGGTTGGCGGCGTGGCAGACAAAGCAGTGGAGCATCTCGACGGCGACCGGCTGCTCGCCGTCCTCGCTTCCCGCACTCGCCTCGACATCCTCGATGTCGGTGTCGTCACTCACAGAGGACTTTTTCTTGGCCTTGGCGCTGTTGAACCACTTGCTCAGTTCAAAATCCTCGCCGAACGTCGCCATGGTTGGATCAATTCTCCCGCGGTCTACAAGCTTTCGTTGGATGGAACTTTCGCGCGGCCAACACCGGTCAGTTGGGCCAGATCTCATTCCATCACTATGGTGGTTCTTTTAAGTACGCATTTTGGGACCGCTAAGTACGGACAAAGTGCGTAATTAGTAGAGTTGCTACAGTAGGATCGCTGATTTGTGACCGAAGACGAGGAACTCATGCGCAAGTCATCCTCCCAGTCCATGAGGTCCATATACTGAGGAGTAGTACGCAAAATGGTGAGCGATAAAATAGAGTGTTGAGAAGCTATCAAGCGCAGACATGGACTTGTGTCTCCCTCCTTGTGAACTGTTTCTGGGGTTTTCTCATGCGCACAACGTGACCAATCGACCCGATATTTGGTTCACGATCGCACACTAGGGCAGGATACCGATACTATACCATGGTGCTGCACTTACGCCTTGAGCTTGCTCTTGAGGATGTCCTCAAGCTTGACGATGTCGGCGGCGAACCCGCGGATGCCCTCAGCGAGCTTCTCGGTCGCCATCGCATCCTCGTTCAGGCTGAGACGGAAGTTGGCCTCATCGAACGTCAGCTTCTCGCCCATGTAGGCGGCAGCAGCGCTCGCAGGCTCGAGTTTGCGGGAGATTGGCTCGTTGCTCTTGGCCAGCTCGTCGAGGAGGTTTGGCGAGATGGTCAGGCGGTCGCAGCCGGCGAGCTCGGTGATCTCACCAGTGTTGCGGAATGAGGCGCCCATGACGATCGTGTTGTAGCCGTACTTCTTGTAGTACTGGTAGATCTTCGAGACCGAGACCACACCAGGGTCCTCGTGCGAGGCGTACGACGACTTGCCCGTCTTGGCCTTGTGCCAGTCGAGGATACGACCGACGAATGGCGAGATGAGCGTCGCACCAGCCTCCGCACAGGCAACGGCCTGGGCGAAACCGAAGAGCAGCGTCATGTTGCACGAAATGCCCTCCTCCTGGAGCTCCTTACACGCCTGAATACCCTCCCATGTCGAGGCGATCTTGATGAGGATACGGTCCTTCGAGATGCCGGCGTCCTCGTACAGCTTGATGATGCGGTGCGCACGCGCGATGGTGCTCGCCTTGTCGAAGCTCAAGCGCGCATCGACTTCGGTGGACACGTAGCCAGGGACGATCTTGAGGATCTCAAGGCCAAAGTTGACCGAGAGCTTGTCGATCACATAGCCAAGACGCTCCTTCTCTGAGATGCTGCTGTCAAGGCCCTTGCCGTACTGCACGGCGTCGTCGACGAGGTGCTTGTACTGCTCCATCGTGGCCGCCTTGTAGAGGAGCGACGGGTTGGTGGTCGCATCCTGCGGCTTGTACTTGGCGATCGAGTCGAAGTCACCCGTGTCGGCGACGACGGTGGTGAACTCCTTGAGCTGGTCAAGCTGCGAGGCTTCCTTCAGCTTCTTGGTCGGCGAGAGGCTCATCGTGGGTGTGATCGAATTGATGCTTGGCGAAGCGAGCAGATTGAAGAATGAGCGATCGCGAGGGGTGTCGGCGTCGGTGTTGGTTGCTTTCACCCCCGCGATCCTCGTCATTCACACGGCAACCCCGAGCCCTAGTGTAGAACAACCAAGCGGTTTGCACGGGCTCGCACTCTGTCTCATGGCAACCACGGTTTATCTTGCTTTTCGTAAAGGCGAAGACGGGTCGGGTGCGCGATCGACGGGTCGGGTCGTGATAAGATTGCGCAAGACCGTCGCGTTTTTTCGAGTGACGCGATTGGTTGCACACGCAATCTTACGAAACGGAATGGAGGGCAACGAGCCACAGGATTCACGCGCCAAATGTGGCGCGCATACGAACTGCCTCCTCCTCGCATCCTCATCACGCGAAAACACTGTAGGTATGTTGCACTATGGAGAGGTGGGTACTATAGATACAGTATGCGCGTGGTGGGTCTGAGCACATTGGTTGTTGGAAAAGAGTCGTTGATTGAAGTGTCCCAAGAGCGGGATGGTGCTGGGTCGATGATGAGCCAGCGTCGGCAACATGGAATCTATTGCAACTACGATAGCGCTAGGGACTTAAGATGTGGCATGACTTGCCATGTCGTTCATCAGTTCAATACACGCGGCCACACTATGTGCTCTATAGGACAGTGGAAAAAGTCTCGGTGGCCTTCTCGTACATGCCGAAGAAGACGAAGCCACCGATGCTGATCCACATCGTGCGAGGGCCAACGCCCGAGAACAAACGGCGGACACCTTCTTCGCGGTACACGCGCATGAAGGTATCGACCGCGCCGTTGTAGGCGACGCCCTTGGCGTCCTTTCCGAGCATCAAGCGCGTCTTGGTCACGTCGAGAGGTGTCGTGATCGAAGCAGCGACACCACCAGCGATCGATCCACAAATCGCACCCTGCAGAGACGACACTGGCGCATTCTGCTGCTGGGACCATTGGTGCTGTGCACAGTAAATGACAAGACGCATCAGTGGCACGAACTATAACTAGCATGTATGGGTACGATGCACTGGTTTGGTACACACCTTCAGGCCCTCCCACAGAGGAAACTGGATGAACGAGAACGGAATCTCGCGGGCGATCATGCTCCAATAGCCGCGGTAGAACCCACCCATACCTTCGGTCGCGCGAATGCCAGCAATAGCACTCTGGAACGAAGAGTACATGCCCGTCTGCATGCGCTGCTTCACGATCTCGGTCGGAACTCGCACGAGACAAGCCGACTAGTGCTTCCCGTTAGCTCCAAGCGAATGAATGCGCAACACACGACACTCACCATCTCACCGATCGCAGCAGCAGACATATGAACAACAGGTGAGTTCTTGTATTCAGGCGCGGCGGAGCCGATGAAGTTCTTGGAGGTTTCGTACGCGCTGAAGAACAGGGCGCCTGCATGGTTGGCAACTCAGACAACTCATGCGCATCTCAACAACCATCTGAAAGACGTCTCACCTCCAGGAGCCGAGCCAGCAGCAGCGGCGGAGAGGCCCGAGTACACACCGCGGAACCCACCAGCCTTCATGAATCCTTCAGCCGACTGGAGGCGGGTCTTGATCGTGTCAAGCGGAAAGAGAGCGACATCTACGGATGTTCCGGCAACCGCTCCACCCTACAACACATGCATGCTCAGCGTTTCCGCAGTCAAAGCAAGTTGATGGAATGTCAAGCTTACAAGGAGGGCTGCCACGAAGCTCTTGCTTCCTGTCTCGATCGCGGTGGAAGCTTCGACCTCCGACATGATGTTGACCTGGATCGAACGTGCTTGCTGTGCGGTGTTGAGGTTGGCTGGTCATCCTCAATTACTGTCTTTACCCTAATTGAAGATTCCTAATTTCGGGTGGACCACACCAGGGATGCTAAACTAGGTCTGTCATCCATCGACCATCGTCATTGGTCTTGGAATTGGTTGAGCGCGACGCGAATTGGGAGGCGTGCGCCTTGAAGAACTCGAGCAATCATGGGGATCCTCGACAAGATCAAAGAGATCGGTATGCTTTCGTGAGCGCTCTTGACAGTGAAGTTCACGAGATCGAATAACCGCCGTGTTGTGTTTGCGCAGAGGATGAGATGAAAAGGACGCAGAAGAACAAGGCGACCGAAGGTCACCTTGGCTCTCTGAAGGCGAAGCTGGCCAAGCTGCGTACAGAGGTTTATTCACTTGCGTAATCACTACATTACTGCGGAATAGTCTTCTCACCTCTGGCTTGCTCAATTGTGTAGCTGCTCGAAGGCGAGAAGGGCGGCGGTGGTGGCGGCGAAGGTGAGACCGCATCAAACTCGCGTGTCCTTGTTCGAACGAGGAGTCTTCACGACCAAGTGTTGTTGGGCAAACAGGTTTTGACGTGGCTAGAAGTGGTGATGGTCGTGTCGCGCTGATCGGTTTCCCCAGTGTTGGCAAGTCGACGCTGTTGAGGTGGGTGGGCACTGGCTTGGCGTCCTAGGATGCTGATGCATCGCCACTGACTGGGATTCTTCATCCTGTGCTCTCCAGTCAATTGACCGAGACCCAGTCCGAACAGAGTGCTGTGGAATTCACCACGCTTACCTGTATCCCTGGCAACCTGATCTACAACGACGTCCGCATCCAATTGTTGGATCTGCCCGGTATCATCGAAGGCGCCGCCCACGGCCGCGGTCGCGGTCGTGAAGTGATCGCCGTCGCCAAGTCGGCTGATATGATTCTCATGGTGCTCGACGCTGGCCAGGAGGCGGGCAACCGCCACCGTGAGATCCTTGAGAATGAACTCGAGACGGTCGGTCTTCGTCTGAACCGCCAGCCGCCAGACATTTACCTCAAGAAGAAGGCTGGTGGTGGTGTGTCTTTCAACCACACGGTTCCACTGACCAAGGTGAGTGCGATTCGTACCGAGGATTTAAATGAATCAGGCGTTGATTCGACTCTTTGTGTCTGTGACTCAGCTTGGTGACGACCCCGCCAAGACCGTCTACAAGATCTTGCACGAGTATCGCATGCACAACTGCGAGGTGCTTTTCCGTGAGGACGCGTCTGTGGACGACTTGATTGACGTGATCGAAGGCAACCGCAAGTACATCAAGTGCTTGTACGTGTACAACAAGATCGATACCGTGACCATTGAGGACGTGGACCGCCTCGCGCGTCTCCCGCACTCGACTGTGATCGCTTGTGAACACAACGACCGACCAGCGGTATGCTTCGGCCTGTTCTATCTCACGTGCTTTCAGTGACGAGGTGCTCACCTTCTATATATTTTCTCAGCTCAACTTCGACAAGCTGCTGGCGGAGATGTGGGACTACATGGGTCTCACGCGTGTCTACACTAAGCGACGAGGCGAGGCGCCGAAGTTTGAAGAGCCAGTCGTTATCTCCAGCCAGCGCAAGGGCACGTCGGTTAGCTCGGCGTGTCTCTCGGTAAGGAGATCTTCTTGAACTTGACCACGCGTGAGGGGAAGCAAAGCTGACTCGTGTGGCACAGATCTCGAAGGACATGCTCGATAATTTCAACTTCGCTCTTGTGTGGGGCACCAGCACCAAGTACAACCCGCAACGTGTCGGCAAGGAGCACATCCTCGATGATGAAGACGTGTTGCAAGTCGTGGTCAAGACAGCCAACCAGCAGAAGCACGACAAGAACTACAACCAGAAGGTTCAGGCCTACTACGACAAGTACAAGCGCAAGAAGAAGGCCCTCAAGACCTAAGCTCTGCTCAGTGGTGGTACAGTAGCGAATACTGGCATTCACGAGAGTAATATCCCGATACAGGTCGTTCAAAGCTTGAATGCTCCTCCGACTACAATGCGATCAGACCCGCGTCATCGAGATCTGCTGGATCACTCTCTTGACGATCGGCGAGGCTTAAGAACTCCTCGTCCTCTGGGCGCCACGACTGACCATACAGTGTCCTAAGACGGTCCCGGATCTTGAGCAGTGTGCTGTGCAGATGCAGTGAAGAAGTCAGTTTACAGCCACAGCACAGCAAGGGAGCACATTAATCGTACCTCTTTCTCAGCCTCGGAGCCGGTGGAACATCAGGAGCGTTGCGACTATGCTTTGAAGTGTTGTAGAAGTGTTCAAGAATGAATCGCCAGTTCGCAACCGGCCGCTTACTGCGTGGCAGTGAGTCCCTGCACATAAACCACAGACTATTAGTGCGAGCAATCGGTGACCGAGGCCCTTGGCTTGATTCTCACCAGCACTGTTGTGGATATGTATCGTCGAGACCTTGCAGCGCCTCGGCATTCTTGGCGATGATTGAGTCGAGCAAGTGGTCTCCATAGAATGCACTCAATCTCACCACAGACCGCAGCCAGGAGAGGTCAACATCTTCACCCACTGGTTCTTCTCCCTCTGATTTATGGTAGATGGGCTCTTCGTCGTGGCGCTTGCGCTTGTGCGACTGCTCTCGTGCCGCTGCCAGTGCCACTCCCATCAGAGGGCGTACGGTAGGTGCTAGTGCAGCCGCAAACGCCTCTCTTGCTGCAAGCCCCAGTGCTGGGAGCCCGTAATCTGGCGTCGTCATGGCAACTTCGTAGTCGAACGCATGCTCCGTCATGTCTGCTGCAAATCTGCACAATACACGATGAGTGCGGACTGATGATGATACGCTGGTGTTACTGAGGACACACCTTCGCCGGCGGATGTTTCGAACCGCGATTGGCCATCGGTACTTGCTAACAACGGCGTACCACATCACAAACACCGTAAGTACTCGTTCTCCGGCAGTATTTCTAGCTGCACTCACCGCTTCCACTGATCGATTTGCGTGAGTGGCCGATCCACCGGCGGTCCCGTGAACCGATGGCCAGCCTGGAGAGCATTCTTCTCCGTGTTGGACAGATAGGTCGTCCTGAGCTGTCGCAACAGCGTGGACGCAGCCGCAAAATCGTTCTTGTTGACAGCGTCCTGATCGTCACGGTCCTCGTCGTCATCGTCATCGTATTCGCTCATGGAGTCGTCGTCTTCGTCATTGTTCGCTCGCCTGTTGCCTATGTCGTCATGAGCGCCTCTCGGATTCGATGGTAGTGGGCTATCGCTGCCTCTGATTGCAGTCGAGTATTTCGCCTCTTCGTCTCCATAGTCACTGGCTGTGTCCACTTCTCTGTTGGCCGACAGGTCTGTGGTCACGTCGTCGTTGAACGAGTTTCGCCAAGTTTCCGTGTCGGAAGCATCCTGGCTCCTAGCTTCGTCCACTATCACCTCACTCTTGATGCTGAGATGCGTCTCTTCAAAATCACTTGATGCTTCCTGTTTCATTGATTCGGAATCGTCGTCTTCATCTTCGTCTTCCAGTTGCGTCGCCGCTGATCGTTCCTCGAGTTGCGCCAATGGAATGCCATCGCTTCCGTCACTGTCGCTGCCCAGCTCAGTATCGCTGCCACTTTCGCTATCACTCTGTGTATTATACGCCCACGCGACGCGGTTGATGACTCCGCGATCTCTATGACTGCGCAAAGAGCGCCGTGGTGCCCGGTCTTCGTCACTGCTGGTGGCGCTCATTTTGCATCATAGCCACTCGGTGATGCAAGCTAATTGCCGATGTTAGTGTTAGCTTAGTTCCCAGTGAGCTAAATGGCATTGTGTACGTCAGAGACTAATCAGTCTTCCTGCTCCACATCGAGGCTCCACACTGTTCAACAATGGACCCTCCGATCGGGATCAAGAATGGGTGTCTCACTGTCATTCGCGGTAGCGACGCCTCGCAGCCCGTTGCGGCTGTACAAGAGACCATCGCCATCCGCGGTGGTCTTCGTACGTCTCTTCTGCCATTTGGTTTGTCGCTCTTCGCTCAGGCTGGTATCTCCCAGCATGATGCATTCGTCCTCATTCTCGATAACGATCGAACAAGTGTAGCATGCATGCTCGCTGCGATGGAGTTGAAGTGCGTCTGTGTGCTCGTTGGCAAGAGTCGCATCGCATTGCTGCCCCACGTGCTCCAGCAAACAGGCCTCGCCAAGATTGTGACGGTGGACAACACCATCGCTCAATGCCTTGTGGAACTGCGTGAATCAAGCAACGCAGATTGGGTTCGTTCCGACATGATCCATGACGGCGGTGTCGGCTTACTGACGTCAGGAAGCGTCGGCGAGCCCAAGGTCGTCATGTGTTCGTGGGAACGCATGCTGCTGCAGGGCCAGTCGACGCACGAAGAGCTCTTCCCAGATCGCCCGGCGCGCATCATCTGCGCGACATCGATCTCCCACGCGTACTCCATCAACGCCATCTTCACGCTCTTCACGTCGCCGTTTGACGCGTCATCCGAGCTCTGCTTTTCTCCATCAACGTCGGCGCTGTACGATCTCATCGCTGCGGAGAGTGACAAGACAGTCATTTTGTATGGCACCCCAGCGACGTACACGCGACTGCTCAAGCTTCCTGCCAAGCGCCTGCACGTGGACGTTCCTTTCTCAGCGGGAAGTCGCCTCTCGCGTGAGCTGTTTGAGCAAATCCAGGTCCACAGTGGGTTGAACGTCATGCAAAACTATGGTTCAACAGAGACGGGGGACATCGCAGCGTGGGGATTGTTCCGCACATGCTTCAGCGTCGACGCGAGCGAAGACAAAGACCGCAAGCTCGCGTACGTGGGAAGGTTGTGGCCTGGTGTGCGTGTCCACGTGGAGAAAGACGGCGAGGTGCTGGTGTGGACGCCGTGGCAATCGCTTGGATACGTTATCGACGGTACGTTGTACCCGACCCACGGTGCTCCTCATCGAACCGCTGATAGAGGTATTGTCCGCGTGAGCGAGGACTCCGGCAACAGTCTACTGTGGCTCGAAGGGCGGATTCGACCGCCGATTAACATCAAGCTCGGGATGGGACGACCACTTGTGCTTCAACCAGAGGCAGTTGAACAGATCTTTCGAGCCTGCGACGGTGTCACGGACGTGTTGGCACTCATGCAAGACCCAACAGCGCGCTCTTTGATCCTACGCGTTCGAGTGGTACTGGCCGCTTCTTCGGATCTCACTGCGGAAGTTCTCAGTGCACGAGTGGCTCCGCAAGTTGGACTGCCAGCGTCCAACATTCAAGTCCAGCGCGTCGACTTCTTGCCGTGTAGTCCTGCTGGCAAGTTGTTGTATAGGTAGCCGCAATAGAGCGATAGAACTAGCTGTGATCATCATAAAACAGGTTTGATTTACAGTTGTACAACGTGAGCAGCTTCCTCGTCACAGAGTGCGATACAGTTTGCCTGCGCTGGGCACCAGCGGATCTGGTTGATTGGGCTCTTTGACTGGAGGAAGACCGAGCTGTTCCAAGGCGGCAGTGGGCGTCCACCGTTCGGTGCCGGTGGGTACGGTCCATTTGCACCGTTCGATATGTCGTACACGATTGCTGTGCGGTCTTCTGCTGCGCTGCAGATGTGGTGTCTGGAATGCGGCGACCACGAGATCGAGTTCACACTGGCTGTGTGGTCGGAGAGTTCCAGCACGGGTCGGGCAGTGTTTCGCATATCGAGGATCATCACCTTGGAGCTTCCTGCGATAATGGTGGCGAGGAACCGATCGTCTTGCTTGTTCCACGCGATCCGCAGAAGCGGCTTCAAGCCTTGCGACTCGTACACAATCGTGCTGGACTCGAGAGACCTGTGATTAAACCAACACCATCATGAGAAGAAGCTATTGGCCGCTGGCCATGGTGCATACTCACCGAAGATCAAAGACCCGGAGTGAACCGTCCCCTCCGACTGAGCCAAACACGTTGGCATTGTTGGAGAAGGCCATGTCAAACACTTCGTCATCGTGGGCGATGATTTGCTGCTTCGGTGCCGTCACGTTCTAACCAACACAAACGAAACCACGCTGTAGCGTCAGACAACGACCGCCAGTGTATATCACTCATAGTCAGCAGCTCCACTCACATTGAGATCCCAGATCGTGCACGTCGTATCGATGGAAGATGTGCCGATAATGCTTGGCTCCACTTCATTCCAGTCGAACGAAGTGAGTGGCGCGCATGTCGCTTGGTTCCGTTTCTTCACCACCACATAGGCAAACACAACGTATGGGTACCACAGCAACCATAAGCGATCAACGCGTTGTGGAAGCTTACATTTGATATCGTCGCATGGCGCTCAAGGGACGTCGGGTTCACCGTCCAAATGCGAAGATAATCAGCGGTTGTGGCAAGATATTCAACCGAGTTGCTGAAGGATTGAGGAGACCACATCACTTTTGTGGGCGGATACGGATGCTCGGTTTCGAAAGCACATGTGAGCTTTGTTCCATTGGCGTTTGGGTGAAGGATCTGGTGTGGATTCGACATTGCTCAGACAGGTGTTGGCCAAAATCAGTGTGAACTTGACGGCATACCTGCAGCTTGTTCATGTACTCGCCATCGATGAAAGTGGACGCTGCGAGGCGAAAGTCGTTCGCATTTGTGGCCCAGCATAATCCGTAGAGCCGCTGCGCCGTGCGATAGCTGATGAACGCGC